>MU158782.1:231947-507040 GCA_015888305.1 Antheraea pernyi | reverse complement strand
CGACATGTGCCGGAACTGCTGGCACCGGTGGCATTGCGCCGGCCGGCGCTTCCCTCGCCATGCTTCGATGGTAATCCCGGTCATCGTCAGGGGCTCGGTAATGTTGTAAATGGCCGGAATGAGGCCAGGCGTGCGTTGTAAGACGGCGTGATAAATGCACCCCATTCTACCCCCGCGTCCTTTTATCGGCCGGACGTACTCCGCGGTGTGCCCCATCACCCGCAGAGCTTCTACGATCGCGGCCGGGTCCGTCTCGACAGGGAGGCCGCGTATAGCGACCTTCAGGGTTCGTTGCGTGGGGAGGGTGTATGTAAACCAATACACCCCCTCCTGTTTGTCAAGGTATTCTTGGAGCACCCTATATTCGTTGGCATCCGCGGGTATGAAGCGGATGCCTTGTCCGTAGGGGCGTGCATTCGGGGGATGTCCTAGAAGCGCCGATAGTTGCGAAAAGTGCGTGACCTAGTCGGGCAGACTCTCCACGACGATCGGCGGGTATCGGGGGCTCTTCGCAAGGTCACTTGTTATGGGCGTCTGTGATTGGTCGGTTGCAGTGGTCTTGGCAGCACTGGCGCGTGGTATAGTCAAATTAGGGTTCCGCATTTCTGTTGATTGCGGAGGCTGCTTTGTTGACATCGGAGTTTGCATTGTTGACATGCTAGGCGGCGCTGTAATCACCGCGTAAGAGGGTTGTTTGCTCGAAACAACCCTTCGCGGCACCGGTGCGGGTGCAGGCGCGCTCGGGGTGGCCGGGTGCGCTACCGGTATAGGCGTGCGTGAAATCTGCTGCGTTGCAGCGGCTGCTGTGTTGCTTGTCTGAGTTTCAGGCACGCTGAGCTTGATTTTCTTGGCACTCTCGGCGTCCAGGGACTCGCGCTTGCGACGTAGCGCTTTCCGACTCGTCGAGAGCCACAGTTTTGGGATCTCGGGGGGTTTTAATCGCCCCTTTGTAGCAACTTCGAGGGCTGCGATATCTATTTTTGAGAGCTTCTTTTTCTCGATCTCCGCTTCCTGGACTCGCAGATACAGACCCATCCATCGCACCATCCCCTCCGACAGGTCCTCGGTTCCAATGAACCGAGCGAGGGTGATCAAGTCACCCTCGTACACCCCGAGCGGAGTAGGTGGTTTGACGGGCGGCAGTGTTCGCGGGTCACGGGGCGGCGAAAGGATGAATAGCACATTGGGTGTGCGGGTTCCAGGGGGGGTAGCGGTAGTCGTCGGTCAAGCATCGGTGGGTTCCGTTGGCAAGCATGTAGTCGTGCGTCGCGAGGACGTAGGGAGATCGGTTTTGCCCTGTGAAGGGCCTTTTTTGTCACTTTGACTCGGCGGAGTCGACGAGGCAGCGCTAACGGGGCGCATCGTCGCGTAGATCGGAGTGCGCGCGGTTCACTCAAACGACCTCGAACGCGTAGAACCACGGGGCAATCCTCTGTAGGCTTTAGCTTTGGTAGGCTATTTATGTGTCTCTTTGAGCGGCACCACTGTTCCGGTTAAAGTTCTTCAAGATTATGGTTTGCTTGCTATATTGCCATTTTTCTGGTGACAACCATTATGTCCTATTCAATAAATAAAATATCGGTACTTGTTTTCCACATAATGTTATTGTTCTACATCAAATTTGTCAAATAACTTCAAAGTATTTATGAGTTCATCAAGTATAGCGTAAATCTTGAAGGTGCAATATAATTACACGCTTATATATTAATCAAATTCTAGATTATAACATCCCTTTCAGGGTAATAATTTGATTTTGAATAATTTGAATGAGCATAATACATACTTAGATATCGAATGCCTATAAAAATGCACATAATACTTTAAACAATTTAGGTCCGTTCCCTCGACGTGGAGCCCTTGAATGCGCTGCTCGTGCGATACAGTGACACAAAATCTTACATCACTGCGACAGCATTACACATGTCACCTCCAACACGTGCACGCATACGCGCTTACACATGAAAATGGAAGGGTTTTGTTTTCTTGCCATAATATAAATATATAATAATATATATATAATATATAAAAAACTGAAATAGTTTAGAAAATTATCCGATACGAAATATATATAAGAGTTGTTAATGTTTGCTTAGTACACATATATGTTTCAACAAGTCATGTATGTATGTAGTTAGCTTAGCTTACCAACCAGTGTTCGAAATGTGAAGAGGTAAATACTTTTTTATTCACGTGTTAATACGTATGTTTTTTTTTATGTCAAAAGGCGGCAAACGAACAGTTGGGTCACCTGATGTTAAGTGATCACCACCGTCCATAGACACTAGCAACACCAGGGGAGTCGCAAGTGCGTTGCCAGCCTGTGTATGGGAGAGGAGTAGGGAAAGGAGAAAGGGGTAAGGAAAGGGGGAAAGGAGGTGGGCCTCCGGCGCTCTCACTGACCGAACGAAACGCAACAATGCAAGCATACTTACTTCACGTCGGTGTTCTGTGAGAGGGTGGTACTACCCCGGGTGAGCCGACCCATTCATGCTGACACTAGTAATAGATACAGCGTGGCTCTACCACCTTCAAAAATACGTATACGTAAATATATTATTTGTATTTTTTTGTATTCCTTTACTAAATAACAAAAACTGTTATGACAATTGTACAAATAACAAATAAATAGATTTTAAACGTAACAAGCGTGTAAGTACGACAAAAACGGACTTATAAATAAAAGCTTCGACTCATCGATAGTATGGAATAAAGTAACTGTTTCCTAATTATTTTTACTGGTAACATTAAATGTAAGTAAAAGTTACAAAATAAAAAAAAGATCGGTTGACAGACAGTAGAAAAAGGTACTGAACTCCTTTGTCTTCACCTATTTATAAAAATATATGACCTTATTAGGATTACTTAGAATACCTGTTTCAATGTTATTATTAAAATTGTAACTATCGACCCAATTTAGTCACCAATTCTGCCATCAGCCTTCGATATTACAATAAAAATCATTTATGGAGTAGAGAGATCGCCCGTTGAAGAATATAAGGCAAAATATATCGCAAGCGACACTATTAATAATTATCTGGGTGACGCCTATTTATTTTCAACACTTCAATACATACTTTTATAATTTGGAGTTTAGGTAATCATTATATTAATACGTGAAGCCTAAATGTTGTATCCCTTTTTAACGGAATTGGGCGAACGGATGAAGGTGAAATTTGGCATAGTTAAAGTTTATATGGAGGAGAAGTGCAGAAAGCTATTTATTTTATATAAAATAGAAGTACATTAAATTAATTAAAATATGCAGTCCTCACACTACTGCTTCAATTTTACACAACATATACAAACATGTAAATAAAAAAGACATTTTGACATCTGTCAATAAAGAACTTCAAAAAAGGTTGTGAAGGAGGTTGCTATGCTCGATTGTATGTATTATTTTACTCTTACGTTCCAATTACCCTTTTTCATTCTACATTCTACAATGATATTATAACATAATATCCTTTGACAAAAGAACCCTAATAAAATTCAAACTTTAAAAAATCAGTGAACTATGGTCGAATGTCGACCTCTGGACTAGTAATGTTAATTTCGCAATGTGTATTATTTCATGAACAAAATTTATCAATTTTTTTCATATCATTTATACAATATAAATACAACAATAGGATAGCATATTGTAATTATAATATTACGAAAGTATGAAAGGATATTATTACAATCGAGGCTTAAATTTAAAATTACCGGTTTGACGCACTGGCCATTATGGATGAGTATTAAATTTGTGATTGACATTTGATTGTTCGATTTTCAATTTGAGTTTTTGGCGGGATCTTGGAATGCCATGTAGTGGTCTTATATTTTATCCATAACCTTGTGTTATTGGCTCTATATTGTGTAATGTGGTGATGCTTTACGTAATATAGTTTGGTTATTGTGCACAGGTGAAGTGAAATAATACCACGGAGCATGGATTCTGACTTGCCACAAAAACTCCCAGAAAAGTTCTTGAAAAAATTGAAACTTGTAATATCGATACTCACTTGACAATGGCAATAATAGTTTACTAGAAGACTGGTTGCCAAAAATAAAATAGAAGAAGAAAATGGCTTTCAATGTCTTTTACGTTCTGCTTTTAAAATGAAAATAGATACAGCGAAGATCACAGTAATTTATAGAATATGAGTTCCGCCTTTGGACTAACGCATCAAAAACTGCTACGTTTAAAGAGGATACGGCTAAAGAACGCGCTGTAAATTGCTTTCGGGTGGAAACTTTGATTTCAAAGTACGACTCACTTATACCTAATAACGATAAATTGAAGGCGATGTTAGAAACCGATTCATACCAAACTAATAAGGAATTAGCGTAATAATTTTGTTATTTTTGTAAATTAATTATACAAGACACATTATATCCGTTTCTATTCTGGTAACATAATTTTATTTAATACTAACAATCGCCCGCGTCTTCTTTCACGTGAAATTACTGACAATAAAATATAGACTAGCGTCCCCTAGTGTAGTAAAACGGTTAGCATAAAAACCTTAAAATCACACTTTTTTTAAATACATAGAATAATTATAAGTTATTTGTGCGAAAAGTTACGTCGAAGCACTGTAATAATAAATAGATGATTTTTTTTTAAACTTGTTTGTTTCGCGCAGAGTTCAATTGAAATTAGCAATGTAACGCGAGAGAGGAGTGATCGCAAATAGATAATAAATAGATTATTACATAAGAATTTTCTATCATAATAATATATCAAACAATAACAAAAAATATAACCCTTACTCCTTCTAAACAGTACAAAAATAAATTTATGGTCCGTATTGCTAAAAGCTCAAATGAAAAAGGTTGTAAAGTGTAGGCTGTAGTTTGTTATTATTAAGCACATGATTGCAATGCGCCAGCCACCGGCTCGCTTACTGAACAAACTAATCTGAAAATTACACACTCCTCGCCCACGACCTCTGCCGGTCTGTCCTTACACTATTAGCTATACGTGATGTATGCTAAGCAACCCACTTTAATCAAATATCTAACATATTTATTCTGTAAAAAATAACTTTACCAATGATGAATACAATTAAACAGAAACATTATTTGTTAGATCTGTGTAAACAATTGTATTTGAATAAAGCAATTCTTTAAGATATATACCTTTTACCTATCCATAAAAATATTAGGTCTTTAGAAAGTTGTTTAGTAGGTAATGGTGTTGCGAAAACAAAAAGTATGATATTTGTCTACGTCAAAACTTTTATACACTAAGGAATTCAAATGGGTAGAGAGCGGCGAAGCATCCTATATTATCATTATATATGACACATATATCGGATTACCAAATCAAGTATCTATTTCCCTTTCTTCTATATAAAGGTTTGTAATAAACACGTTAATTTTTCCACAAAGTGAAAAATATTTTGCTGCGAGGTCGCGACATTAATTTGAAGCAAGCAATAAAGGGGCAGCATTATGTCTTCACCACGCAGACGATGCCGGGCGCAGCGGCCCACTCTGTGACGGTCTTAAACGCCGCTCTATAAATTTCTCAATAAAATCTCTGTCTCGCAACAAGACCTAGGAAAATAAACCTTAAAGTAACCGTTTACAGAACACAACTACACGCAAACTGTAGACGAGAGATGTGCACTTTTGTAAATGACGGTAAACGAGGAAATAATTTACTTTGATATGATTTCCTTCCATCCTTTTGGTTACTCGAAATGATGGCTTAATGCTCAATCTTTGAGTCTTTATTTGAACGCCGAAAGCTTAGCAAATACAATTTTTGGCAATTGATTTTAGCAAGGAGATTAACGCCGTGAGTTTAGCTTGCCGCCTCGCCTCGCGTTGTTAAATGTAAGCTAACCTTATTAAATTAAATTTAGCGGCATTATAACAATCTCGACCTACTCTCAATGTGATGATATCGTTCGTTTATTTATTCTCCAGTTTAATTATCTCATTTTTACTATCAATTATTTCTTACGTTAATAAAAGCTGGAGTAATAATTATGGAATTATAGTTTCATAATATTAACTAATACGTTTTTTTCAATAATTATATAAAGTTCTATAAAGACAATGCATTTTTGACGGGTGATGGCAGCCATATTAGATTTTTTGACGCGATTATGTGATAGGTCTGATACTAACTTTGGTATATCTTCTTTATAATCGTAGGCAGTTTTCAAGCGATGAATGATTAAACTGTATCATTAAACTTTCGTGTATTACAAGAAACATTATTACCTTAATCGTAATTATTCGTAATAGAATAAATTATGTCACATTTCCACACAGTAAAAAAATGTATACCACTAGCTTGTTAATAGGATACCCTTCTCCTGCTCATCGTCCAAGTGTATGGTATACCAAAATAAAACGAATTCATGGCTAAAAGTATTAGAGAATCACCAAAGTTGTTGATTTGGTAACATTTTCTACAAGTTGACCTCAGGATCCAAGCTTGCAAAGTTTTCCGCAAATACTCAGTTACTTACTGTCGAATATCTAAATATTAACATTACACGCGTAATCAATCATACTAGTGAAACATTGAATTTCTTATATCCATTATATACATGTATTTCTTATATACATACACAAAAATAAGGCAGTGGTAATTTTAATGATGCGCTATTTCCTACAAAATGTTGAAGGGTAGGTCACACGCGATAGAAGATAAACCTTCAAAAAACGATAAAATATTCATAGAAACGATCTCATTCTCTCACACGTTAAATCTAATAGATAAATTTTCATTTCAAAAATATAAAAATATAATCTAATTGCAAACAATCAATATTTTAAAAGACCCAACTACAATTGTAGGATCCTATAGATATATAAATTGTGCTAAGAGGGCATTTTGTACTGATTTAGTCGGCACCTAAAAATAACAATACGCACTAAGTGTGTTCGTATGTAAAGAAAGGAGAATGTTGATTTAGAACATCCCAAGTCGTTTCAACATTAACGGCTTAAAGTAAGGAGGTCGTGAGATTTGTTAAAAAATACGCAGGCCTTATGACGTCGTCTGAGAAACTTCACGGATGGTTATAGTTAACCTATACTTCTTCTCTTTTTTACCCTTATCCCACCTTAGTAGGGTCGTCACATGTTTTCCTTTTACAATCTTCACTGTCAGATGTCATCTCAGTATTCACATCTTTTATACACATATCATTTTAAACACAATCTATCCATACCTTTTGTCGGCCTTTCTTTACTCCTATGTCCGTCCAACTTCATACTCAAGACTTTTCTAGCTACATGAATTTCATCTCATCTCATAAAATGCCCATACTATGCTAACCGGTTACTCCTCAACTTCTCTGTCACTGGTGCTATTTGTAAACTTCCGTTAGCATACTCATTCTTAATCTTATCCATCCTAGTCACACCACACATCCATCTTAACATCCGCATCTCTGCCACATGTAATCTTTTTTCATCCGTGTCCTTCGTGGACATGCACTCGGATCCATATAATATGACTGGTTTTATTATAGTTTTATACACCTTCCCCTTGAGTTTCAATGGCATTCGTGGGTCACAAACTATCCCAGACACCTTTCGCCATTTCATCTATTACGTACCATACCATCTATTTCGTTTCTTGTATAGTTAACCTATACAGGTATATATATTGTTAATGTAATCCTATCTTAATTAAAAATCTTATTAAAAACTAATAAATATATTTATCTGTATATATAAAGGATGTCACAGAATTTAACCTGTCTAAATTAAATGGAGCATAATCTGCTGATGTAGAAATGAGATAATATGGATAACGAAGTTACAGTACTCGTATAAGTCTGGCAAGTTCATAAATTAAAAAGACGTTACAGTGATTCGATTAGATGCGGCACGCTCCATGGATATTTATACCACTAAACCACATTTAACAAAATAACTGTATAAATAACAAAAGGTGTGTGTGTGATTCACACACGATAGAAGTGAAACTTCAGTAAATCGACAAAAGAATGAGATGAATATATATATATAACAAGAGTAGGATAATTACAACATTTATTTGTTTAAAAATGAATTTATTATTTAGCACAACAAGATATAAAAATACTCACAAACACTGTTAAATAATAACACACCACGCTGACTTCTTACTAAAAAGCTGTAATCCGCAACCGCATACAGTGTACAGTAGTATTAGCTTGCGTACTTTTCACGTATACTAACACACGTTAAATGCTCAAATACAAGCAAGTATTAAACAGTGTGCAATATACATACACACCGACATTTGCTCTCTCGCTCTGGCTCACTAATTTTTGTATTTGTGTCTCTTACCTGTCGTTTTTCCGTTGCTTCCGGTTTGAAATCACAACGGTTCTAAAGAATTTTCACTTCAAATAAATAATAGTTTTTGTAAAAAGTGACAAAAAAATGATAAAAAGACTGATATCTGGAGGTGCTGATATTAACAGTGACGAATGTTAATATCACCACCTCCAGATATCAGTATTTTTATCATTTATTTGTCACTTTTTACAAATATAAACATTTATTTCTAATTTACACTATTCTTAATCCAAATCTATTAAATTGTATTTTCTGTTTTTTAGTTGGATTTATTTATTTTTTCATTTTTTAGTTATTTTTTTTTTAACTTTTTTTCGGATTATTCTTTTGTCATCGACCTTGGACAGGTGTGCAAAGTTTGAACTAAATGTGATCGTTCAAAGTAGGACAAAATCGAGCTCAAAGGGGTCGGTTACAAACATACATACAGACAGGTGAAGCTAATAAAAGCGTCATAAAAATAACATCAATCACTTATTAAATCCTACGCGCATTAAAAATGGTTTTTTTTTTTGCAACCATTTTTCTAGATTATTAATGCCATTTTCGAGTAGGCAATAATTTTACAAGTTCCTTTTGATAATTCCATTGTTCTAAAAAGATGATGGCTCCCTTGTTAGAACTTTCCATGGAATTTTTATAGCATAGAATTCATGCTCCAGGGTATTATTTCCTGTAGTCCGGTGAAGCTGTAAAGACCCTGCAGGGTCAATAGCGTAGTCAGTTCGAGGAAAAAAAAAAGGTATTATATCCCATCCACTTGTGCACAATAACCGTACTGTATTACGTAAAACACCACCAATGTTACAAAATACAGAGTTAAATAACACAAAATTATGAATAAAATATAAAATCCACTACATGACAGTCTCAGATCCCGCCAAAAACTCATTAAAAGTGTTATTGTTACAATTTGCGGACAAGCGACCAGTGTCATACTAATCGATTGCAATCGCCTCGTACCTACAATATGCCGGCTATTACATAAAAGTTGCACGCTACTGATATACCCGGATAGCCTGCAGGGTTCCATATGATACGAATCTCTCTCGGAGTCTTGTAATAGCCCGTCGCTGAGCTTATTACCCGACGCCATCTATTGATATCGGCTTTACAGGGAAATCTGCAATAGGTAATAGCCGACGTTAAAGTTAATACTATCAAGTCATCTTTATTTTGGATTGCGTGGTTGGTTCCATTATTATTTAATATATATACCCTTATAAATAAAATAAATTATTTATTAGTTATTATTTAAAGAAATATAATGAATCGAATTGTATATACTAATAACATAACGCTCAATAGATTTGTTTACTTGTTCGAACACGCTAATTTTTTATTACTCTACATTTAAATCTGTACAAACTCTGTGTCATGGCGCGAGGTATCGACGACCGAGGTTTGGTTGGTCGCCCGACGACATCCGAACGTTACCGAGTAGGACTGAACTGTGAATGCCTAGGTTAGCTAGGTACTATGCCGTACGACGTAATTGCGGGATCGGTTTCCAATGCAACAATGATTCTTTATAATCCAAACCAAATTGCTTTGTTCTAGAATACGGCACTCCATGATAGTAAACAAAAAAATAATGTTGTACATAAACTTAGTTCGACATAAATCTCAACTGAAATAAATACTGTGCATCATTGTTTCCCTATTTGCACTTTTCCTTTACACTCGCATACAAATGTAATCTTAGAAAAAAATGTCATGTATAAGTGAATCTAGCTTGAATGCCTTAACATGTTTTAATCGACACATTACGCAATATTTAAAAAATCGTGTGAAAATTCCTTAAAGTTTATCTTAATTAAAACAAATTAATTCGATACACCAAGTATCGAAAATAATGTATTTGTAAAAAGCTAATAATGATTCGCAAACATTAATAACTTTCTAATTAAAATGAACGCTTGGCATTCTTCGCGCTAACTTTGTAAATTTATAAAAGTGTTTATTACAAATATTTTTCTTTAAATTAATACAAGTCGCCTTCTAAAAGTAGGCAGTTTCTTAACAGTTTTTTTTTTCGGACTGACTACGCTATTGGCCTAACAAGGTCTTAACAGCTTCACCGGACTACTTTCTTAACAATCGCAAGCATAAATCCCATCATGGTGTAAACTTTTCTCATGATAATACTCGGACCAAACAAAATATTAAGGAAATAATTCAAACAATTGTCACTCACTAAGTACAAATGACTAGCAAAGCTCCGAAGGAAATAAGAGATCACAATTAAATTGAAATCGACAGGGCGACGGCAATATACCTAGAATCTACATATTTGTAAGTCCGGGACGCAGACTAACCGGATACAATTACATAGAGCAATCCACCGGCCATAGGAATACATAGAAATATAAGCTCCTATCCGTAATGGAAAGCTCTCTCATTATTGCGGGTGGACGGCGACAATGCTTCTTTAGACCGCTCCGTTGCGGCGAACCTACCTCTGGCCAGCACCAGCCACGCTTTGAATATTGACTTGCAATCAAGATAAAATACTTATATCTCTCTCTGTGAACTCCGTAAAAGTTTATTTTGAATATCAATATAAATATATTGCAACAATTAAGGCTGTATTCTTGTCCTATGCATTATCACATTATTCGTCGAGTTCTTTGCTTTTAAACAATTGCCTAATAACAAAATACTAAGATTAAAGAATTAATTACTATTATCTAAGTTTTTACGGTTTCTATGTTATCGTATGCATGAAAGATATGATTCTAAATCCTATGAGCAGCATTTTAAATTGCACCATTTACTACCCCTGGATAAACGACGTATGATTGCAGACCTTTCTATCCTTTTAAAAATTGCCCAAAACAAGGTCGATAGTTCAGATGTCCTCTCTAAAATTTCTTTAAGGGCTTCGTCTACTGTACTCGTCATAGCTCGTTGATATATGTGACTCATTCAAATACCAATTATAGAAAGAATAGTTATTTTTTGCGAAGTAGTTGTAATTACAATAAACTAAGTAAAGACTCTAACTTTTTTTTTATTTAAGGCTTACTCGCCTGCGCGACTATATCACCTAGTAACATACAACTATAAGATACTAAATATAACAGTAGCTATGACAATAAACTTATCAATAGCTTACATTCATTTTGTACAATTCTTTAGCCTCTTTCGGAATCTAACTTAGATCTTTTTAATACTCCAATTAATACAGCAAAACAGTCGGTCATCAAAACATCCTTTGATCAGGTTGCGTAATATGTAACTTTTTAATGTGCTTTATCTATGTGCTTTATTATTATTATATTTAATGAGCACTTAATTTCTTCTTGTAATTATTTCATTATCTATTAGTGAATATCTATAATTAACTTAAAATTGATTATTGCATTTTGAATTATGTATGAAAAGTTGACATTCCTTCGAATAAACAAATAAAATAAAATATGCAGAATGATGGGAGTAAATAAACAATTTTTACTACTTTATTTATTGGAGCTTGGTTATCCAGAAACAATAAAATCGTAGACGTTTTCAAATAAACATATTTTTATATTTATAGTACATATACTAGCTGTTGCCACTTGCTTCGCTGTGTTATAAAAAAAGTATCTTATGTCCTATTGTACGATATAATCAACTTCTGTGACAATCTGTGACCAATGAAGTTTTAGAGGAATCGTAGTCTGTCATGTAATGACTTTTGAATGAATGAATGAATGAATAAATGAATTCTTTATTGCACTTTTTGTTTGTACACTGGCGAGCTTAATGCTATAAAGCATTATCTTCCAGCTAACCAGCGTTATTGTTGTCAATCAAATAGTTTTGTAGGTAGTGCATATACAGAAGTCAAATATATACATTAATAAAATAAATAAATAATAAAATAAATATTAGTATATACACGATAAAACATATATACAGACTTACATACAAATATATACAATAAACAAAGATAATAATTATACATATATACACAGCAAAAATTCATTATAAATACAAACTGTAGAATCTTTCCTGTAGAAGACTTTTATATTTTATTCATTAGCCTGTGTTATTTGACTCTAGATTTTGTAATACTGGTGGCATTTTACACAATATTGTACATGACAGTAACAATTTAGAAGATTGGTTGCCAAAAATAAAAAGTATGATCAATGGACAAAAGAATTAAGTAGGTAATTGATATGTTGTGATTTAATAAAATAGGTTTCGTGACCAACTGAAAGAATACAGCTTAAACCATAAATTATTTTTATTTAGATAACAAAACTTTATGGTCTAATAAAGGTATAACCTATTATCTAATTCCGTTTACAGAATACGATCCTTGGTCTGAAACAATTATGAACTTAATGCCCCGAAATGAAATAGAATAAACAAACCGCAGAGTATAATAAAACAGAAAGCACATAGGACTACAATTATAAATTTTGACTTTTAATATCTTTACAATTAAATTTTTAAGATAAGAATATTATTAATCAAATTTTATTAATACATATCCATCAACAAACATAACTTTAATAGGTAATTCTTTGAAAATATAATAGTCTCAAAGAGTTGAAATAAAGCATATTTATTGTGTTAAGAATATACTTCAAACGTTAACGGCGTTATTTTATTTCAACACGTTCCGCTATTCCACTTTTATAGTGTAGCTCCTTATGTGGAAACCAATAGACAACTAGAGTGGTTAATGCGTCGACCGTAATATCAATAAAGCGAGACGAGACAAGGCGAAACAGGGGGTGGTGATCACCTGTTTTCCTTTACAAAGTGTCGCTTGTGTGTCGACTTTCCTCCGATACTTAAAATATGGCATGTCATCCTTTCGGCTCTTGTTGCTCGTTTGTACAACGGGATTTGTAAAGCGACGTTATTTAAGCGAGTATCGTGTCTGTAATACTAAACTTGGGACTATATTTAGACTATTCTAGTATGTTATTTTTTTTCTCTTTATTTAGGGCTTTGTCGCATATCGACTATGACGCCCCGTAAGCACATCATATAAATATGAAATTCTACAATAATCACATTTAATCAAATCTTAAACGCTAAACTTGCGATTCTGTATAACATTTTTGCACTCTGAGACAGTGGGTCTGACAGTATCGAATTACAAATGCCTACATGCATGGATCGAGTATCATGTAAAAAATTCCTACAAGCTTGGTATTGAATACTGTTGGAGATTTATATATATAATGTAACAGTTTGTTATTAGCTATGCTATTTAAATAGTCTATGATAAACTAAATAAGTATGTTTTACTCTGTGGTACTACTCTTTGTGTCTGCGTCTACTCCTGTGAACATCTCTGTACCCTTTCCTAGTTTTGTTTCATTATAATATTAAAAAACCAGTAAAAGACTATTATTACAAAGAAAATACAGTCCATTGTACCGCACACCGTGCAATTAGGGGTTGCTCGTTTTTTCATAAGATGTAAAAACCTATTTGATGGAATGTGTCCTGAGCGAAGTCGGATGTTATATTTATTAACAAAAAATAAATCATTCGCAAGCTGCTTAGACACAAAAGTATAAATTGGTTCCTTTCTTGAAATAACTGAAAATGATATAAACTTATTAAAATTCCTTACTTCTTACTAAAAAAATGAATTAAACATAAAGTTTAAATATAATATTCTTATGACCGTAAATATTTATCAACAAACTGATAGAACCTGTATATGATAAAATATTCGTAACTTAGCGTCTTTACTCTGTTATAGTACGTATAGCATATAAAAATGGTAGTAGCACAGTTTCTGGTATTTTTCGAACTAGCTATAATAAATAGCACTCAAATTACAAATCTATCACTGATCACCTATTTCTGCGTTCTGGCAGCCGCATTTAAAAGTACCAATTCTCTTTTTATATTTAGCGTGATACAATACTCTTTGATATTATAACTTAAAATTTGTTGAAATATATCTACATTCACAAAAACTTGGTATATACCTCTGATAAATACATGATTTAAATTTGATTAATGAAGGCGTTACCTTGCGATAATCTATCATAAATAGTTGACTTTATTTTGTTATTTCCGCCTTGAATTGGTTTGCAGCTACATCGTCTCCCTGCAAAAAACTTGATTTTATCCGTTTCATGTGTACCTAAAGAAGCAATACACGGCCCATGCCGCCCCAACGAAAGCGGCATCCGGTACACCGTGGGGAGTACCTGAAGAAATTAATTGAACCAGACTTAGTTGTTATAAAGCTGTAAAAAATTAATATTTATACAAATTAAAATATTTAACTGATAAAACGTGTGACAAGTAGTATCAATTACACATGTTTCGCTCCTCTACAGCGATTTCAAATGATTATTTGTTTATCTTGTAGGAATCAATAATTTCCATGTAATTGTACATGCTCGCTCTAATGAACCTATTGCTAATTAATGAGGATTATAGTTTCCTGTAGAAGTAATCACTACGCTGATAAATCACAAAACAGTGAAATGTTTAACGAAGCTTGTTTTAACTATTTAATATTCATTTCAAAATAAGTAAACAATTATGCCTATATAGCTAATAATAAATATTAATGTATTTTATAGCCTATCGATTGAAGGAAGGCTATCATTTCATTTACTACCACCCTTAAGACTGGAGAAATGACCGTACAAATTGTACGTCAGTGGGTACAATAAGCGAGAACGCAATACCACTTCATGTGGGCCGGGCCTTACAGTGCTGTACGAAATATCGTAGGCCGACAACAGGCGAGCTTTATATAAAATCTGTTTATTGAGCATATTTAATGGACCATATCCGTCAGGTGTAGCAAGTTATACTATGGCACAAGACATAAAAAATAATTTCTCGAGTTATGTTAAATGTAAAGTCCCTCGAGTATAATATAAAGTCTAAGCTTACGAGCACATATGTCGACATATCAACGCTACTTTCAACAATTTTTTCGCGACTCTATATTTTCGATTTCTTCGTACGGTTGTGATGTTTGCCCATTTAAATTTATACCGGAGATTTATCCCCCTATAAAGAGGGCGATAAGAGTCTGCAATATCAACATACTATCTCAAAGAACCTCAGAAGTTTTTACTTTGCCTAAAATCTTTTTTGGATATAGAATATTTAACGTAACGTAGGAATTGTATCTAATTCGTTTTTAGGGTAATAAAATTATTTCACGGTTTTTACAACGCTGCTTTCTCTATTATTTATTTTTATCTATTGTTTTCAACCTTTTAGTAACAATTTACATAATTAAAAAATATTTTATGTTTATTAAAGCATACTTCGATACGGACCAATTTGGTGACGTCATTTGCTATTTATATTTTTAATCGTGAACAAATCATCGCGACAATTTACTCGTTTAAAAGGAAGTTATCAAAATTATTATCCAACGTGAATGAATCGCGTTTAGTATCATCGCCATTTTCGCAAAATCACTGTCGTTCGCCCACGGTTTTTTCCGTTCAGAACTATGGGGACACATTAAGCGACCACGGGCTCTAAAGAACCCTTGAAATTGAAATTAGTCTAAGCCTTGTACATTATTATTATTCTAAAGCGTGACTATACAGGTCTTAGTCCTGTATCACTACGACCATAATGATCTATTGTGATCGCTTCACACTACTAAATCTCTCTGCCTAGTCCTGTGGCATTTAAAAACTGAAGAGCTTTTTTGGTAGAAAGCATCTGTACCTCATCCAGAGGAGCAATAAGTGCTTTCCCAGAATTCAGTTTCGTGTAGGCTTCAATAGATCACAAGTGTTTTGGAGTTTCATCCACACTGTCACAAAATCTGCAATGTCCTGTTCTCTGAACACCTATGGTTGTACAAATCTTTCTTTAGACGACATTTCCCAGTGAGTGCTCTCACCAAAGCCCGTAATTGATTCCTACTGAGTATCAGGGTCTCTCCAGCACTACGTTAGATGAAAGCCCTCATAAACTTTTTTGGAGTGTTTTTGACCTGGCAAGTTATGTCAGATCCTTTTGGCTTTTTGGTTTTAATGGCTCCTAAGGGTTAAATGAGCTAGGATTTTGATTATTCCACAAAATGGTTCAGGACCTATGTGTATCCCAGCAGCACTCAAGTAAGCCTTGTACTTATGCGCGGCTCTATCGAACGCAGATTCGGTGTGATGGTGACATTTTACTTTTAAAATGACCAGTCATGCTGTATCCACCTGAGTGCTGGGCTACGAAAGAGACGGGTGAGAGAAAATTACATGTGGTAGAGATGCGAATGTTAAGGTGGATGTGTGGTGTGACTAGAATGGATAAAATTAATAATGAGTATATCAGAGGAAGTTTAAAAATAGCACCAGTGACAGAGAAGTTGAGGAGTAATAGGTTAGCATGGTATGGGTATGTCATGAGGAGCGATGAAAACCATGTAACTAGAAAAGTGTTGAGTATGTTTGTGGACGGATATACGAGTAGAGGAAGACCGAAAAAGGTATGGATGGACTGCGTGAAAAATGATATGTGCGTAAAAGGTGTGAATACTGAGATGACATTTGACAGGAGAGAGTGGAAAAAGAAAACATATTGTGCCCGTCCTACTTAAGTGGGATAAGGGTAATGATGATGATGATGGTGACATTTTATTTTTGCTCTTGTTGTTTTGTTGTTGGAAAAGACAAATTTCCACATACACCTAAATTTCCAAGTGTACACAATTTATCTGAGTATATTTATAGGTCTTATTTAATTGTATATGCACTGAAATAAATAATTTTAGTGTTTACAGCAATCGACGAGCATTTAAAGTAAATTAATGATAAAAAGCAGAGTTGAAATAAATATGTTCACAAAGCTCAAATTGTACTGCATACCGTATTGTGGTAATATGAACTGGAATTGTAAAGCAACGTTACCTGTCATATATACTGACAAGAACACATACGTCAGTGGCGGCACGAGACCTACCACAATGAGGCCGCCTTTGTGCTCCATTTCCCTATATAGCACACGCAAATCTGTTCAGTGTTAACTAGTTATAAGCCTATATACACGATCTACATATACTATGATTCTTCTCACTGTATTCATTTGAATATCATTGTACATTTCTATATGCATTGCAAGAGTAATTTATCAATATCCAATTTTAAAGGTCTTCGATTTATATGTAATTGATTTTTTTAAAGATAATCTCCTGGTAGTTGATATTAATTACATTTTCAATTTAGCAGCAAGTGGTAACCTTACCACAAATCCCTTCGCGACCTGCACAATGGCTGAAACTTTTATATCACTGAAAGAGAGCGCCAATACGATGCGCCTTCATCTTAGTTCTGTAGATTTTTAAATTCAATAGTTTATAATAAAAAAATAATTAAAACTACTCCTTCCAATTTTATTTCGACTGTCGGTAAATTATTACTACTATCTGTATTATAACATATATTGATTTTATATATATTTTGTCAGTAAATTGGTCTTTAAAACATACCTAGCTATCTAATGTCTGACTAGAGAATTATAAAAGTTAATTATACTGCGTAAAGTAAGGCTAAATTTAGAAGATCCTTACTCTCCGGCATATGAGAAATAGGTCCATGTTTATCAATTGGAAAGTAAAATGGCTAAAAGCTTGGTAATTTTTCATTAAAAAAATAATATTTGTGTTAAATGGTTTGTGCACTTCACAAATATTTTGGACGCCATTTTATTTCTTTGTCTTCTTTGTCGTCACAACTCCAAGAGGGTTGTGCGGGGGCGTTAAATTTTTTAAAAAATTGTATCTTTTAATCTGTAGATTTAAAACTTAGAAACTTGACTAGAATATTTTTTTTGGTATGTTTGAATTTACTAAAAACTATTTTTATGATATTTTACCCCCAGAGGTAAAACACACAGTACACAGTAGATTAAAGTTCCAGGTATGTTGCTGATGATAAATCCCATCTCATTCGATATACTATTCGTATTCACATATCTAATGTACTCGTTACATGGTACAGTAGATGGCGTAATGTTGTAAGTTGGATTGTAAGTAGGTGTGTAAATTAAAGAAATGCTTTTTCAAAAACATTTGTAACTATGACACCATAGTTATTTAATACATTTTAAAAAACGGGACGGAGCCGCGGGGGACAGCTAGTTAAGTTATATAAACGAAAACTTTAACATAAATATAAACATCACCGAAATCTAATTAACATTTCCATAAAATTTAAACTCTCATTACATTTTTGGCGTATTAAAGATATTCAATTTCAAACAAAATTACATCAAACTGACTCCATCTTAATTAATAACTAAATGCAAATGCTTAAAAATTACTCGGCAATATCCAATTTAGGTTTAATTTTCAAACCATAAATTCGGTTTAGCTCCCCGGAGCGGCGTAGCGGCGCAGCGCGGCTGGATTGAGTCGCGGACTCTCCGTAAAATTACGTTGAACATTTTTATCCCTTTGTATTGTTATTGAACATTTAAAAGAGAGAATCTTTTTAGTCTTAGTAAATTTGTGTCAAAAACTGCAGATGATATTCAGCATCCTTGTACAAAGTTCGCTGTTATTGAAAAATATATAAACCCCTTTATAAAAATATACAATGTATTTTATTTATGCGTAACTATTGTATAATGGGAGTAATTTATGTTATAGAGGGATCTGAATCTGTTAGTAAATTGGAAATTATACATAAGTTATTTTCGAAGACAGGCTTTTATTAATAACTATCGGATTCGGCGGACGTTGTCCCGCCCTGATAATTAAAAAAAACCACTCTATCTACTGGTCAAAATCCGTTCAGTAGTTTTTAAGTGTACCCCGAACAGACAGACAGACAAACGTGGCATAAGACTTTTTTCTATAATATGTAATTATAATGTCAGACTGAGTTTATGAAAACTTACATATCTAATAAAATGCTATGATAATATTCCACACAAAGCTATTGATAATATTGGCATATTTTTTTCTATTCCAAACACCATTTCAGTTAACAAGCATAACAATTTACAAGATATACATATAAGGAGATAAATAATAATTAAGTCGAGGTAGCCTAGGAAAATGTGCTAAAATGTTTGCGCCTCGCGGCAAATTAAGTTTACGAACACAATTTTTCCGCAGAAAATAAATTTACCTACATCTCCGCTGTTCTGCGCCTCCTTATAACCTGTATTTTCTGTGTTTACTTTTTCAATCTAAATGTTCGTTGTCGAATTTAGATACTGTCGAAATCTTATTTAAGTCGGTATATAATTTTATCAGCCATTAATCTATACTTAATATATAAAGCTGAAGAGTTTGTTTGTTTGTTTGTTTGGTTGAACGCTATGATCTCAGGAACTACCAGTCTGATTTGAGAAAGTCTTTCGGTTTTAGATAGTTCATTTATCGAGGAAGGCTATAGGCTATATATCATCACGCTAAGATCAATAGAAGCAGAGCACCAATGAAGAATGTTTCAAAATCGGGCACTTTTTTGCTTTTGAGCGATTACGTTATTATTATATACGTTGCCATGGTAACGTAGTAAGTAGTAGTAATAATATTCGTCCAATAGGACAGGCGAAGGAATTAATCTATACTGCCAATTCTGAAGTTATGTAGTAAGTATCAAAGCTAACATTTTCAAAGTTTTTTTTTTCCTATTCAAATAGTTCATAGGCGAAGGAATTAATCCATACTGCCAATTCTGAAGTTATGTGGTAAGTATCAACGCTAACATTTTCAAAGTTTATTTTGTTTTCGTATTCAAAATTTTATACTACTTTTATTTCCAATTTTTTATTTGTTCTATATTACGTATTATAAAAATAAAGTTTGTGTATGTACAATTAAAATAACAACTTTTTGATGAATGGATATGGCTACAAATGACCAAAAAAAACTTTTTTTATACTTTGTCTATATTTTTATATTATTATATTTTGTCTGTTTGTTTGTCTGTCCTGGGTAATTTCCAAAACGACTGGACCTATTTTAACGGGAATTTTACTTTTTACTGCCAGATAACCGAAATTATAGCGGTTGACATATTCTACTTTATTTGTCCGCGGCTTCGTCCGCATTACTTTGGGCCGATTTTCACGGGGTATTTACTGGTAGATAACAGACCTTAAAAAAGTAATTAATAATCTCAGGAACTACCAGTCCGATTTGAGAAAATCCTTCGGTTTTAAATAACTCATTTATCGAGGAAGGCTACAGGCTATATATCATCACGCTAAGACCAATAGAAGCAGAGCACCAATGAAGAACGTTTCAAAATCGGGCACTTTTTTCCTTTTGAGAGATTTCGTTAGTAGTAGTAATAATATTCGTTCAATAGGACAGGCGAAGGAATTAATCCATACTGCCAATTCTGAAGTTGTCAATATAGGTATTTCTTATATATCCTTTAATCAATTTTATTCCATGTCTAAGTTACAATAAAGGCATAAGCGCCAAATCTTCTATATAATATGTCGTACATTATTTTATCCATCATTATTATTTTCTTAGTCTTCATAATCATAAAACAAAATTGTTCAAATAAAGATTTCGTTAGCGTTAGTATTATATACGTTGCCATGGTAACGTGGTAAGTTTCTATCGCAAACATTTTCGAAGTTTATTTTGTTTTCCTATGGAAAAAGTTTATACTACTTTTATTTCTAATTTTTTATTTGTTCTCTATTACGTATTATAAAAATAAAGTTTATGTGTGTACAATTAAAATAACAACTTTTTGATGAATGGCTAAGGCTACAAATGAACAAAAAAAATTTCTTTATACTTTGTCTATATTTTTATATTAGTATATTTTATATTAGTCTGTTTCTTTGTTTGTTGCGGGTAATCTCCAAAACGGCTGGACCTATATTTACGGGAATTTTACTTTTTACTGCCAGATAACCGAAATTATAGCGGTTGACATATTCTACTTTATTTGTCCGCGGCTTCGTCCGCATTACTTTGGGCCGATTTTCACGGGGTATTTACTGGTAGATAACAGACCTTATAAAAAGTAATTTAGGTTTTTTATTCGCCTTCGGCCGCAGTGGAATATCCGTAATGCTTGAACTGATTTTCACGGGACTTTCACTGGAAGATAACTCACCTTATAAGAAGTAACTATTTTATTTTGTTTCTCAAGACTTTGTCCGCAATATCCTACTATCTCCTAATTGATTGGACCGACTTTCACGGGGCTTTTACGGGCAGATAACTAGCGGGCTCGGAAGACGTTGTCGCGCCCGGATAATAGAATGAAAACTTTGACAAATTATACCTAAACCTTCCCCATGAATTATCATTCTATCTACTGGTGAAAACAGCATGAAAATGGTAGTTTTTGACTTTATCGCGAACAGATAAGCTGACAGAGGACTTTTTTAACCGACTTCGAAAAAGGAGGAGGTTACTATGTTCGGTTGTATGTATTTTTTTCATGCATGTTAATCGATATTTTAGTTAATTATGAACCGATTTTAATGATTCTCTTTTTATTTGAATTGGTACACTATGTAGTGATTGACTGCTACGTATGTATTAGTCCATGTGAAATTGATGACGTGAGACGTGTGCCTTACTGACTCCAAGAATAAATATGCATAATTGAAAGTCATATATTTGTATGTAATATGAATTATATCATCTTTTTGGTCAATTTGGCTGCCATATTGTCTTATTTACCACGTTTGCTTCTACATAACTCAGTTATTATAGCAACGTATAAGTATAACTTAAGTATATCGACAATACGGGCATATTATATCTATCTATAAAATGAAAGATTTAAGATATGTTGTTCGATAATGTATAGCTTATAATTTTCATTACTTTCTTATATAGTGTTCGTGAGTACTGAGTTTGGTATATAGTAGGTTGAAGTTCCAGTTATGTTGCTAATGATAAATCCCATCCCACTCGATATACTATTTGTATTCATATATCTAATGTACACGTTACATGTTACAGTTGGCGTGAGTGTCGTAGTTACAAATGTTTTTGAAAAAACTTTTCTGTAATGTACACACCCACTCACAATTTTCCATTTCTTTAATACATTTTTTAAAAAGCGCGTGCGGAGCCGCGGGTAACAGCTAGTGATTAATATAATAGTAATAATAGTTCAGTAAAATAATAATAATAGTTCACTGTATAAGCGTGTATATGTTTAAAACTATTTTTATACAAAATAAACAACATGAGAAAGCAGGTGCGGATTAAGAGACTGGAGAAATATAAATATAAAATTATTATTTTTAAGTGCTTGCGACAATATTGTATAAATATTGTGAACTACCAGTCTAACACGGTTTCTCACGGATGTATCGGCGAAGAAGATTAGACCAAATCCTCCACTTACAGTTCGACCATGTAATGCAATAAAATATCCACGAAAACGACTCGAAACCCACGGTTGTTTGCACCACAGCCAGTTAAATATAACTACAAAAAGAACTCTGTTTTACAGAGATGTTTTGATGTGTATGACACGAAGATCCGTCATATTGATTTATTCCAGTATAACCGGAACATTTTTATCCAAAAACCGAATTCCAAAACAAAATAATATTAGTAGAATAAAGTATCGAATAGGAACATATCAGATACACCTACACATCAATCCACAGAAACACAAAAACCTACACATTCCAGTTCAAGTCCATACTTAGAACGCATTAACTTGAATATACAATACTATTAACTGAACATAGTTACTAAGTACATAAAATATAATAATTATTATTTTATAGTTGGCACAACATGTTGGTAGATATCAAATTTAACTATATGTCAAATGTACTGTAAAGTAATATATAAAAAATAAATCTATACTAATATAAAGAGGTAAAGTTTGTGAGTCTGTGACGTTGTGACGTTGTAGGGGGTAATCTCAGGAACCAATGACCAATAGGGTCCGATTTGGACAATTCTTTCAGTGTTATATAGTTCATTTATTGAGGAAGGTTATAAGCTATATATCATCACGCTAAGACCCATAGGAGCGGAGCAGCAATGAAGAAAGTTGCAAAATCGGGGTATTTTCCTCTTGAGAGCTTCCGCTGTATGTTAACGTTAACCCAAAATAACTATTCCACGCGGACGAAGTCGCGTGGAAAGGCTAGTAAATAATAAAATGGCAACTGAAAGTCAATCTCTGTCAATATTTTTGAAGGTCTCCCTATTTCCTTCTGTATTACCCTCTCACTCACTTTTTATATGGAATTTTGAAACATTTTTATTTTCTGTTCAATTTTTCAAACATTTCCTTTCATACAAACTTTGTACTGACAATTAAAAAAACAACAAAAAAGAATTAGTCAAAAATGTGAAGTGAATTCTGAAGTGATGAGCTTACATATTCGGCAATTGACTATAATTTATATAGATGTACATAGTTTTATGAATCACAAATTAATAAATCTCAATGCCATAATTCAATTGCCAATTTCACAGTATCAATTTAAATAAAAGAATCGAAGAACGAAGATGACGAACAGAAATATAGGAATTATACACATAAATAAATTTAGTGTTTTTTGTCTAGACTAATCTCCGAGACGGTATAACTGATTTTAATGACGTTTCTACTGACAAATAGACAACTTTTCAAAGAACTATCTAGACAACGTATAATTTACAATTTTCTTATGAATTAAGCAGAAACGACAAAATTATAATTTAAAATAACAACTATTTATACGATAACGAAGTCACGAGCACCAACTAGTATATTATATAAATGAAATTTAAAATAAAAATATAGCGAAAACTACATATGAAGATGTCACTTTTATTTCTTACTATTAATAATAATAATAATAAGCCTTTTATTCTGAACTTTTATACATTGTTTTTTTTAAGCTATTGCATAGCTTCTATCGCGGGCCTTGAGCGTGGAGACCGAATCCAAAAATTCCGTAACGAAAAAACCTAACACCCCCACTCTGCCTACCATGTAGCTCGGCCGAGCGTTCGCTTAACGTATATATGGTACTACTGTACAAAACTCGCACGGATCGAGACGAGCTGCTCCGAAATCGGACGGATACGTAATCAGCTGTTTGTGAGAAAGTATACTGGTGTATAGATATTTATCATCTTTAATTTATCTTATCTTTATTATTTCAGTTACCATAAACCTATAGTTTCAATGATTAATATTCCTGAATAACCTACATGTATTGTAAGATTATAAAAATATTTTGAAAAATATTAACTTCTCATTTATTTAATAAAAGAAATAAATTTGTTTTCTTATCGGTCACCACGCTCAAAAAGTGTAACTTGAATTAATATCAAAGAAAAAAAAACAAAGGAAAAAAAATACTGCATAAATAAAATAAATAAATAGTTATAATTGCATAAGTTAATAAAAAATGCTATGCAATAGCTTTACCGCGGCAGTCCCGGAGTGCCACACGTATTTTTTTTTCTTATTATAATATATCGCGGAGTTCATTGTTCCTCTTGGCATAGGCCTCCTCTAACATTTTCCATTGGGTTCTGTCTTGCGCTACCCTTCTCCAGTGATGACCAGCTGTAAGTTTTATGTCATCTTCCCATCTTGTTAGTTGACGTCCTCTACTTCGCTTGCCATCTCTGGGGTACCAGTCTGTGACCATTTTGCTCCATTTACTTTGGCGATCTCTGGTCATGTGGCCTGTCCATCTCCACTTCTGTTGGTCTATTCTATTGATCACATCGACTAGTTTATTTTTTTGTCTTATCGAGCTGCTCTTTACTTTGTCTAGCTTCTTTAATCCTGTTAGGCTTCCCTCCATGGCTCTTTGGCAACGTTGTAGCTTTTCTCTATGAAGTTTCGTGAGTGACCAAGTTTCGCATCTATAGGTGATGACTGGAAGGATACTTATGTCGAAAACTTTCTTTTTCTTTTTTTTTTTACTATTAAACAATACTAAAAATGAAAATCTGAAGTCATTATTAAAATTTATTTTTACTGAGTAAGCGGGTCAAGTCAAAAAGTTTATCTTTATATTTTTTTACTAATTCGTTCAAAAAATCGTAGTTTATAAATACCACAAATCTATACACTTATACCACTAACCAAGGTTTTTATTTTATGTCATAGCTGGCAAACGAACAGATGGGTCATCTGATGTTAAGTGATCACCACCGTTCATAGACACTAACACCAGGGGAGTCGAAAGTGCGTTGCCAGCCTATGTTTGGGAGATAGGGAGGGGGAGAGGAAAGGGAGGGAGAAGTGGGGAGATGGGCTTTCGGCGGTCTCACTAATCTAACGAAACGCAACAATGCAAGAACTGGTACTTCACGTCGGTTTTCTATGAGAGGGTGGTACTACCCCGGGCGAGCCGACCCATTCATGCTGAAACCAATAATAGCTTCAGCGTGGCTCTACCACCTACTAAATGTATGTATGTAATGAACGAAATGTAAAGTTCATCTTCATACACGATTGAGTATCCAGGTATACGTAACTAAATCTTATCGGCGTTGAATGCAATGTTTCTACAGACTATGCAAACTAGGTATTAAGTACATAAATTTATTAAGAAAACTCGAATATCGGCAGTACTTACTCAAAAAATTTAATACTTACTGATGCCCATGTCAGTTTGTTTGTTATGCTTTCAAGCCTTAACTATTCCATCGAAACATAATAGTATTTTGCATATATGCTTTCAAGTACTTCTTATCTAGAAAAATAATACTATTTGCGAAGTATAGATCAAAATCTGCATAAACATAAGCGAAGGCACGAGCAAAAGCTTATATATGACATGCATGTATTAAATAGCATATAAAACTTATCTACAATTAAATATAGCCTATGTCACTCAGAGGAGAATTAATTATCTATCAATAAATAAATTATCAAAATTGGATAAATAGTTTCAGAGATTGTCTCCTACAAACAAACAAACTTTAGCTCTTTATTTCTAGTATGATGGTGATATGTACTTAACGTTATTTAAACTTATAAATCACTCACTTATCACTTCCTTAGTAGGTGAATTTGAAATCATAATAAGATTTCAAAGATTTGAGATGAAGTTTTTACATTTTTATAACAACAATTAATTAAAAAACCTTTTATATTATTTAATATGTGTATAAATATTTATAGAAGGATACACATACCTTATGCCAAGCCTCTCATTGTCAACTGTATGAGAAATTTTCTTTAAGAAAGTTAAATCAGGTTTGAAAATCGCTGATGAAAAATTTAATCCGGACCGCAAAAAGGTTTTACGTATGGAGTCTACTAAATCTCGTTCCGCCGCTGCTGTAAAATATAAAATATATTTGTAAGATCCTTCTTTCAGGTTATATTTACCTTTACCTAGATATAACGTCACATATAATAATAATATGATCGATGACAAGCTTTCTGTAACATATTACTGCGTTGTTTAACTTCTCTAGTATATTCGATAATAAAATCTTTTAAATCTATCTAATACTTCAGTATTAGAATTGTGATGGCTTCAACAATATATACCCGAAATAATTTAAGATTATGTACCGATTACTTATAACTAACGTCATGAGAGTGTGATGATTTCTTTTATATCGACGTTTAGCAAACAACTCTGCTTAAATCGAAAAGTGGCGGTTTCTACTTTTAAATATAATTGGACTAGCGAGCCCGATGGACGTTGTTCCGCCCTGATAATAAAAAAACCTTGATAAATTATATACCAAATTAACCTTATATTCCTTCCTCGAGAATTACTTTACTTACTGTAGAAGACCGCATGAAAATCCGTTTAGTAGTTTTTGAGTTTATCGCGAATTGACAGACAGACGTGGTAGAGGATTTTGTTTTATAATTTGTAGTGATAGATATTCTCATGACACGTCTACCACATATCACATTTTGAACGTTTCTAGCAAAAAAACCCACAATTTTATTCAAATCACTACTACTACATGAAGATTATATCTAACATCCAATTTAAAAAAAAATAGATTTTTCACTCCCGTGTAAAAGAGTCAAATTGAGTTGCGGTTTTTGTTTTCTAAGCAACGATATACTCTGTACGAACTAATTAAGTATTAATTATATAAATCTATGATCAGAATTACATTTATCCATGTTCTATAAACATAAATAAAACGATAAAGTTTGGCTATAATATAAAGTTATTAACATTTTTATAAGCGATACGCGCTCAGCGATGATTGTGTTTCCTTGCCATGGAAAAATAGGATATATCTGGAACAAATTATCACGATAGTTTAATCTATTAACTTTTAATAAATAAACAGTTATTAAATTGTTTAAGAACTATTATTTTTATTAACAATATGTGTTTTAACCGGTGTTTGTTTTCTTGACGTAAAGAAATGGGGCAAGCAGTTTGATGCTTATATGGTCCTCTGTACATAAAATATATTGATATAATATGAAATATATACTTAATAAATAACGCAGATGAAGTCGCGGTTATCAACTAGATAATAACTATAAAGTAAAAGCCACTAACTACATAATATATTAAGATCTCGTCAAAAAACTCCAAAATTGGGATTTTTAAAAGTATAAGTCATAGAGTACAGTTTAACAGATACTAAAAAATTAGCGTCATCTACAAAGGAGTAGTTTTAAAATCAACATAAATATATGGTAATTATTGTATAGATATAAATTATAAAACATTTTTAAAACTCTTATTAGGGAATGCTTTTACGGAGGAAATCAAGTAGTTATGTCACACATGAGCTAACAAACGAGAGCTGCAGTCACGTCGCGACATTTAAATATGAATATGTCGTTCACGTTGCTTCTCAGACGAGCCAGCTAATAATCTCTGATTTTTCCGCACATCTGCGTCCGCTGTCGATGCATAAAGCTGCGATGTAACTACTACGACTTTCCCGTTCAGCGGATTGCAATTAACAAGTCACGGAATACCGATTTCCATATTTACACTTCGTTTAATAATCGTATAACTCTATTTTCCTTATTAGAATTCAATTTTAAATCAGAATAGGAGATTGATTATTAATTTATAGCAACAAGTGTAGTATGTCGTAAATACAAACGATAGAAGTGAAACATTTGTATTACAGGGAAACATTTTCCTTAAAAAAATATAACAAAAAGCCAACGTCACGCTGTGTTCCCAGGCGGTCGCCCATCCGAGTACTGACCGCGCCCAACTTTACTTAACTTGGGTTATCGGAGGAGAACCAGTGTTTTCAATACTCTATCCGACACAGTGTTTTTACCCCATCACTTTTTGTCACACAAAAAGTTTGCCGATCACAATTTCAAAGCCCTCCCATAAGAAGTGAACTTTAAAAATAAGTTCGATGTATCCAACCCACTTCATCTATTATTGTAATGGCTTATAGAACCACGAGAGAATTCTGATTTAATTTTCGATTTTTGGAGGGTTTTCAGATTTCACAACTGATTGATAGAATCCCCCGTCCCGCATACGCCATATTAAGCCACTATATAAGCAATAACATTAACAGTATAGTAAATGACTGCCACCACCACGCTGCGTTTAGGTTTGATTCCAGCACAAAATTATTTCTGTGATCCACAAATTAATGTTTTGCATCCGAGTTTATTGTGTGTTCTTATTATACCAAGTTCAAGCTAACAGAATGGCAAGCGCGCGCTACTGTGTGTAATATTACAGGAACAATTTGGAGTCACTTTTGACCCCTCAAAAATTATATCACATAAACATTTCGCTCGTGTACTGAGACCTGTGAAATATATGTGCTCCAATTTAAATAGACACACATCAAATAGTTATTTAAATATTAACGTCCAAAAATCGTCATTTTTGTCACTATGTGACCTATAGACCAAAATTCTAACCCAGTTCCAGATGACCTAAAAAGTTCAAATTTGGCATCCAAATAGGAAGTTTGGTGAATACAAAGGAAAAAATCAAAAACTAGTAATTTTTCATTATTTTATTATATTTTTTTAATTAACTGATTCTATTAGGAACACTTACTTTTTATGTTGTTATAAATAAATTTCAGGACTGACCATTGAACTTGGGACCCATTTAGATCTATCTCACTTCTTTTATCGTTGAAGTCAACAACCAAAGCATATATCATAATATTGAATTTGGCTCTCATTTCACATTTATGTTTTTGATAGGATTTAATTGTATGTTAAGTTCCACACAACACACGGCTTGATTACTAGTACTTAGGCTATCTCGTTTCGTGTATCCACGTATTCAGTTAATGTCATGATATCTATAGCCTGAAATAACGGCAATAAAACGACCACAAATATCTCTATTCACTAAACAAAATCAAATCAAAAATACTTTATTCGGTTTAGGTCTTATAAGACACTTATGAACGTCAAAACCACCACTGTTTCGGAAAACAAACCAGTCATCGAGAAGAACCGGCAAGAAACTCGGTCGGGTACATCTTATTAACATATATTTTTCCAATACATCATACAATCATTTTTAGTGGATGCTCAGAGAGGAGTCAATTCCAGACATCACCATCGTTCACATATTGATCCACTCTATAATAGCCTTTTGACACCAAAACCGTGGGGCTAAAACTTACAGTCCGGCAAATTGGTAATATGCTTTGGGACCTTATTGTAAGACCTAACACCTAAAAACCTATTACTGGTTTTGATAAGTCTGAAAATGTATTTCAAAATATACACTAAAGTTTTTAATACAAAAAAAACTCCTAAAATAGATACTTTAGCTAACTGTAATTGAATGTCGAGGTGACAAAAGTAAAATAAAATAAGAGGATGATAACATGAAATAAAGTGATTCCATGCAGGGGAAGCAAGCCGATAACCTACTTACTGATCCGGCGTATTCTATTTGCCTGTAATAATCGCGATGACAATCTCATATTACATAAAAGATTTGCCCTCTTTTCGATCGAAATGCGATTTTCTCCCTTCAGAGTTATTGCTGGTTCGTCTCAAATTTTTGCGCTATTGAAAATGGAGACCTGCTCCATTATATGATATTTTTGAATGTATACGAGTGAATAAGGAATTTTAGCACCACGGTGAATTTGTTAGCGAGATATTTAAAATAGCGAATATACGGCTATTGTTGATATCGTCTAGAAGATGGTTTAAATTGTATGATTGTATAAATTAGTACAGTTTATCACATTTATGTTTACTTATAAAAAACATTGTAAGGAATTAGAAGATTATTTTATATTTTAATTATCTTAAGATATATTTGTAGAAACATGACACTGTCAATTAACGTTTTGCAATAAATACCTTTAGATTAGTTACTCTTCGTTCAAGATGATCCGAATACTTATAATAACAATCGGAAGGGGTCTTTGTTCATCTATGGTGTTATAAGATTTTAGATTTTAAGTAATTATAAGTAAAAATATTAGACATTTTTATAATTGGGTTTACTTATTTAAAATAAACAAAAACATCAAACACTCGAAAGATGTTAAGTATCTAAAATTATAGTATTGATGAATAAAATAACAAAATAACTGGTTATAGTGTATTTATTTACAATATAAAAAATCATTTAAAACTCAGAAAAAGAAAGAAAATATGATTTAATCAAAATATATACGTAAGTAAACTAGAATATACGATTTTTAATGAACAATCCCCTCCCCAATATGTCTTAACACACATTCAGTATGTATTTTCCTAAGGATGTTCAGACAAAACTGAAGTGATACGTTCGGCCTATTATAGAAGCTGTGTCACATCGTGCGTGTAATGTACTAGTTAACAATTCGGCAAGATAACGTTAAAGTGAGCGAATTCGGCATTTGGCGCTTTTGCAGCATTAGTCCCGGGAATAAGTTTGTTCATTACTAAAGGGAACAATGCTTGTAGGCTCGACGGGAACGGAGGAAACGTGCGCCGACGCCGCGACAATAGACCCGCCCGCCTTATCACGCCGGAACGCGTCGGCCCGCTACCGACGCCGCCGCGCCGCGCCGCTCTCCACTGACACCCCGCCTCCGCATTCCTCAACACCTCGCACCCACTACATCTACTTGACATATGAGCACTGAATAAATGGGAAAACTTTTAGGTGCCGTTATGGGAGAACGAACAATTGGTCATCTGTTGCGCGAAGGAATGCTTAAACGTGCGTTAATCTTATACGACACATACACAACGAGCTCATTAATTTTGTGTTCTTTTATTCTAACGTTATTTGATATATGTATTTTCGAAATCGCGGTAATAAAACACATACTCGAATGAGGCTAATTGGCTTGTCTCTAGTGCCTAGTATACGTTTAAAATTTAAAATCTCAAAACTAGGTTACTGAATTTATGTTCAATGAACATGAATAATTTTCCGTCCTAGAAGATGTCATGTGTAATTTCATGTGAGAAATTATAGTTATACACTACGATAAAGCACAGAACTAATTATAAAATAAAGTCTGATAATCTATTATAATTTAGCAGTACGTTCCTCTTCATTTGTTATTATATTTCTTTTAATTTTTTTGCTTCGAAAGTTGTTAAAATTTAGTTACAAACGAAGTTAATAAATTCATAGTAAGAAGTACGTAAAGACGCTAGACCGCGCCATACCTTCACTGATAGCAGTTGCAGAAGGTAGTCCTTAAGTCGTTTGTTTACTAAGCGAGGACACTGTCTAATTAATTAATTGCCCATTTATATCTTAATTAAAATTAGGGTGAGAGAGCCTTTTTGAAAACGTATAGAGAACTTTATGAAGAGTTTTTAATGTACTCTGTAGTCCATTGGTTAAGTAAAATACATACAAAACTGTACTGAATTTTACATAATGTTTCAAGACATTTCCCAAGAACAAGTAACAATTACAATTCGAAGAATGATTACAAGAAGGAGAATGAAGAATCCGCACATGCTTCGGGTTTCGGGATAATGGAACCGTGATTAAATGAACTGGTTCGTTGTCGACGAAACCTGCAAAATGTGCGGCGAACTACGACACTGCAAGAGCAATGAAAGAAAACTAGAAGCCAAGTTCCCAGAAAAATATAAATTAACGTCCGCAATATAGATGTACCTTTTTTATTTCAATAGTTTATATACTTCTTCTTACTCTATATCGCATATATTTTTGTGTAATAAAAATGTGTTCTCACTGAATTTAGCGATTCACATATTAATAAGACCTTTAATAAATTAAATTAAAAAAATTACAATAACTACATAATCAACAAGAAACTGCACGCGGTTTTATGGAACGAAGTTCCTTAAAGTACTCTTCTAAAAGTACCTATTATTAACAATACTTTGATGCTATAAATTAAGAAACGATGTAATCGTCTCGTGCACTAAAATTAATAGAAATCGGTCAAGCCGTTTTTGTGTTCAATTTTTAACGTATAAACAGACAGATAATCTTTTTTTAATTCGTAATCTTGAACATCTTCGTAATAAACTTTTACAAAAAAATGTACAGACAGAACTAGAGATTAGTAATCCTGCACCAAGAGCGCCATATTATAAATGCCAATGTGTTTCTTTATTTCCCGCCTTAACTATTCTTCCAATCGTTACTCAAATTTTGCATATACGTTTTCAGGTTGATAGAAAAGGATACTTTTTATATTATAGGTGGCAAACGAACAGACGGGTCACCTGATGGTAAGTGATCACCGCCGTCGATAAACATTAGCAACACCGGGGAAGTCGCAAGTGCGTTGCCAGCCTATGTTTGGGGATAGGGGATGGAGGATCGAAGGGGGAAGTGTGGGGAGGGAAGTGGGTCTTCGGCGCTCTCACTGACCGAACATAACGCAACAAACCAAGCACTGTTACTTCACGTCGGTTTTCAGTGAAAGGGTGGTACTACCCCGGGCGAGCCGACCCATTCATGCTGAAACCAGTAACAGCTTCAGCGTGGCTCTACCACCTTCGAAATACTAGATACGGATCTACGGATATAGAGTACTTTTCATCCAGAATAAAAAGTAATGTACTCTAGGGAAAGCTTAAATATATATTAACCCGAGCAGAATGCCGGGTAAGAGCCAGTATAGATGTCACTTGAAATTGCATAGAATAACATACCTGTGAATAGTTAGTGTATTGTAAGTGTAAGCGGTATCATAATTCAATGTGAAATTGCTTGTACATCATTGTCCGAATTCATCCTAATTTTATTCTGTGTATTATATTAATCTCTTTAACTTTAATAATTCGTCTATTACGTAATCTTTTGTCTGATTTTATATTAAACGTTGTATCTGAATTATAGTAAAATGTATTAAAAATATTATAGTGATTCATAACATGTGACTTTGAAATTAACGCACAATTAAAGACCATAAAAATTATTCGGATATTATGAATACAAATAAATACTATAGAAACTATAATACAAAACTATAGAACGAAATAAATATGGGCTAAATCATTATTTTAAAGATATAAAAATTGATGCTAATTTGTTTTATGATTATCTAAAATCACAATTTTATATTCATACTAGCGGGCCGGGCGGACGTTGATCTGCCTTGATAATAAATAAAAAAATCTAAAATTCAACCGCAGCGCCACCTACCGTATCCAATGGGTCCAATTGGGAATCTAAACCATTCTCGGATCCACTGGAACACGCACACAAAATTTCATCAAAATCGGTCTAGTCGTTTAGGAGGAGTTCAGTGACATACACACGCACAGAAGAAATTTATATATAAAGACTAGCGGGCTGGGCGTACGTTGTCCTGCCTTGATAAAAAAAAAATCTATAATTCAACCGCAGCGCCACCTACCGGTTTCAATTGTGTATCTAAACCATTATCGGATCCACTGGAACACGCCCACAAAATTTCATCAAAATCAGGCCAGCCGTTTGGGAGAAGTTCAGTGACATACACACGCACAGAAGAAATTTATATATAAAGATATATTTTAAGTATATATTTTATTGTATTGTATATATTGTATACATATTGTTTAGGTTTTTAAGCATATCTTTTGTTTCACCAGACTTTTCAAAATTATAGTTTTTAAAGTATCTCAATTTTAGAGTCACTTATAAGAATTTATGTTGTTTGTAAACTAAGCTAGAAATATAAAAAATATCTAAAATCGATAAACTGCCACACTGTTTGACCGATCATTATCAATTTTTTTGATACACATAACTATTTTTCAGTATTTTATTGTTACTATGTTCTATGTTGTAATTAACGCGAACGAGGTCGCAGGTGTTGGCTAGTTCTTAAATAAATTTGAACATCTATGTGTATGTTCAAACATTTCAATTTAACTTTTTATTGTTCGTTATATGAACAATATATCCACTGTATATAAGTCCCGAATATTATGTTTTAGGTTATTGTGAATATGCAAGTGCTTTTTAATTTGACAGGTGAGTGAGCACGCCTTACTCGGACCTATTGTGTTGTAAAAGTATTGAAATTGAACGAATGCTGTCCATTTGGAACCAATATGAGAGCCGACAATGACTGGCCGTCCATTCGTTTCTCGCACTATGAATATCGAAATGATTTTTTTTACAATTTTGTCGCCTTTCACCTTTCTGTTTTCCATTCGATGATTTATGTAAGCTATTAATGAAAATAAACTCAATTAAAAACTGAACAGTATTTGGTATATATATATACGTATCTATAGTAAATAAAAAATAAATTAAGAACACATAATTTAGCCCACGAATCAAACATCACACTCCTTATATAATCCTCCTTATAATCCATTATCCTGTTAAGCCATGATACGTGATTACACAATAAGTCTGTCTATTGGTAAGCAATTGGCTTGCATTGATAAATGGCATATAGCAGAAGCATGTTAATAATAGCTCCATCTCAGCGCTGATTGCTATGTATGGTCGCTATTACCTGTCGAACTGCGATCATCATTCGCAACCACTGTAATACGTCACAAAGCATTAGCATAAATGCAGGCATCTATGTATATGTATGTATTTATATGTATGTATTTATATTTGAACGATTAAATTGTTTTAATGTTGACTTAATATTATTTAAGCTATGGTAAACGAAATAGAATAAAAGGATAATTTTATTATAGAACCAGCTGTGAACCGCGACTTCGTACGAGTGCAATTTAGCTAATAATTTTTGTTCACTATAAACATGCGTACTGGACACTGCTTTGTTTATTATATTCACGCGAAACCCTAACACATTTTTCTATTGTAAGAGTTACCGAAGTTACTCCTTATAACATCGGCTATCTGCTAGTAAAAAATCATATCGATTCAACTGTGTCGGAAATTAACCGAAACAAACATACAGATAAAACATAAAAATAAATGTATTTGTTATAAGTAACATATCTTACCTACATGCTTTCATATCTATTTGAATAATAAAAAGCTATTATTTTGACATTAAAAACTTCACCAATTTTACAATACCATAAAATTATACCATGATTACTGTACTTTGTACTTTGGATACTGTATTTTGGAGATTGCCGAACTTTTACATTATATATCTACCAGATAAAGTATTTCGTATAATATTGTAAACAGCAAAACACAATTATACAATATAAATTTATTTAGGTGTTATTTATTTTCTTTTCAGTGATATCACAACCAAATCACGTTCTAAATAATACCTTACGTCATTAAATTCAGCCTTAACATAGTTCACATATAAAATTTAAAGAATTCACTAAGAAGAGTGATATAGATATCTAACTTATTTATTATGCTTTTAAGTGATTATATCTTGACATTATTAATGTAAAAACATTCCATATCAATTCAACTTAACTATTCAAATAGGTACGTTTTACCACAAACTATTATTAATATGAATTAAATTGAGTAAACAAATATGTATTGATTGCAAAAATTGATTCTAGATTTTCATCATTGTCCTAAATAACACCACGAGATTTAGAGACCATTAGACATTTTCCAGAGTTTCTTTTCCATTCTCCATATATTACGTATTCAACAGGCAACTGTTAGCACTTAACTTTTTAAATTTGAATAAAAATATAATTTCGTTCAGATTTGAAAAGCGCCACCATTCATATTCTGTAAGTATGGCTTGGCGCATTTGTCGGTTCAAATCGTTGCTGTGAATGGGTTACGATGCACTCGCACGTGTTTCTCACATCTGATTCACCAGTGATATGCTGAATTCAGAGCGTACCGTCATCCAATTTCGCTGGCTAAATTGTTCATAACGGAAGTTCATATCCGGACGTCGAGCCGCCCAGCGCTTCGGGCGAGATTAGGCGGTAATTACCATTTCCTGTGACACAGGATGCAGACAACGTTCACGAAGGAACGGTTCCTCCTGAGAATGGTTCCGTATTCGACGCCGCAGGAAGGAAAAATTGTCACAACAATCACCTAACTTCCATCGTTATTTGATTCTTAATTAACTATTGTTTTCTATGTTCAGGTACAATGATCGGAAAGGACGATATACTGCCAACTAAGTATCGTAATAAAAGCCCCTCGGAGAACACATTTGCGAATGTATTTCTAAATCGAATACGGGCATAAATTGAGTGTATACTATTATTGAACCGGGAAAAACTGATTATGGGAGAGTTGAGTGAAGCATTCTGTAAAGTTGTGTTCAGCATATGCGCTTCTCCTCCGCTGCCGATATGATTGAATAAACGAACACGGAGCCTCCTAATGAAACATATTGAACATGTATCGAATCACTTAGGTGCGTCGAGCGCTCCTCCGCTTGGTTGTTGTGGCATGTCAACAAAACGTAGGTGAGCCATGAAAATAAAATTACTGCGAAATTCCGTTTTAAGAGAAACAATAAATTGAATTAATTGTAACTTTGAAGCTCAAGAACTGTATTTTTTAACTTCATTTTATGGAACACGGGCATCACAAGATCACAACGTTTTCTTTTGTGTTGCTTCAAAAATAATTCCGTGAAGTCGTTTCTTAAAAATCGCAAAGGGTTGAGATAATTAATTAATTAATTCCTTTACAGTTATGACTTTTTTTTTAAATTAACGTTTTACATAAATTGGTTAATTATTTTTTATTACCAAAAAAATAAGTCTCGTATACTAGTTTTCTTTTATGATCCAATATGAATCTAGGTTACTGTACTTTAGCATATTTTATGAAGTACACGTATTTCTGAATAAGGATTCGGTTTTTATATGGTGTATTTTATATTTTATTTTAAATCACAGTTCATTCGCCCCTGCCATGGAGTTCTGTAAAAGCTTATTGATATCTGAATTTATACCGATTGATCCCTAAATATGATTACGCAGAATTCTAACGCTGTAAAAGCTTTATCTTCGCTTTAGAGGTACAAATGTGACGCAACTCCAATAAAAACAGTTGTTGAAATAAAATTAAAAGTAGTAGACACTATCTTTGTATTTTCATTTAAAACAAATGTACTCATCGGGTCACCTTGTTATTTCTTCATTAGTATTGGACCTGTTAGGAGGTGCTGTTGCTTCAATCTATTCTATTTAAAAAAAAATATTTCTCACAAAAAGCATAATCCCAAATTTTTAACCCTTCAGCATCTCACAATATATTTTAATTCAATATACATATATTTGTTTTATATTTATAACTTATTAAAGTCTGTGGCAGAGCAACGTCTACCTACAGGATTCGCTAGTTGTATATAAATTTAAAACAAAAAGATTGAGTATGCTTAATACCATATTAAAATGAATGGTTAAAAGAATTATAGTAGTAGCGTAAATCATTACATAGTATAAAATAAAGTCCCCTACCGCGTCTGTCTGTCTGTCTGTTCGCGATAAACTAAAAACTACTGAATCCATTTTCATGCGGTTTTCACCAGTAAATAAAGTGATTCATGAGGAAGATTTAGGTATATAATCTGTCAAGGTTTGTTTATTGTAAGGGCGCGACAGCGTCCGCCGGGCCCGCTAGTAACATCTAATGTTCATAAGTAATTCTGCATGGTGACATTTAACAATGCTATACAACTGGATACAATACTATAAAACCCCAGGTGTAACACACCTGCCGTAGTGGTGTATTTAGGCGTGTTACGGTTCAGGGCCCGCTAGTAACATCTAATGTTCATAAGTAATTCTGCATGGTGACATTTAACAATGCTATACAACTGGATACAATACTATAAAACACCAGGTGTAACACACCTGCCGTAGTGGTGTATTTAGGCGTGTTACGGTTCAGGATTACCTAACCGATATAAATTCAGTAATTAAGAGGGGTGATAGAGTGACTGTATACTTCACTCTCTACCATCCTGCATATCGTGAATAAACTATCAAAATCAACAATGCTTTATCCAGTTTAGACCCTGAGAAGGTCAAAGCTACCATCGGTTCGGAACACAACCCAACCATCGAGAAGAACCGGCAAGAAACTCGATCTGGTTTATCTTTTCATAATACATGTTTTCACAAAATAGATAGCTACATTTGTTTTTAACGGATGAACACACAGGAGCGTCATTTCCAGGCGTCAACACCGGTCATATATTGGTCCACCTTATAATACATACCTATAATACATAATAAGACATTAAACCCGCTTGTCATGGTGTTTAAACTCACTATCCGGCAAATCGGTTATGAGCTTTGGGATTTTGTTATAAAGCCTAACATTATTACCTAAAAGACTGTTACTGGTCTTCTCTGGTCATCACAGTGAAATTGCATTTTTGAATCGATGATGGCGTGTTCGTACACCGCCTCTCGACGTAGGTTCTTTTCCTAGAACTTTTTCCAAGTCCATCTGGCCGTCTACCAACCTCGTCAAAACATGTCGCCAAGCTCCTGTTCACTTTATTCCGGCAGCAATATTTGAGATCCAGTCTCCTTCTAGGTTTAATGTGTTTATCATCTTAACCATGGCAGGGTGGTAGAACACTTTCCAAGTCCATCTGGCTGTCTACTAACCTCAAGTTAAAAACATGTCGCCAAGCTCCTGTTTGGTCTATTCCGGCAGCAATATTTGAGAGCCAGTCTCCTTCTAGGTTTAATGCGTTTATCATTTTAGAGCCTGTCCAGATGAGGCGTTTTACGCGCGAGTCGACTCGCGCTCTTCAAAATATATTGCGTCCATATACCGCGTTTTACGCGCGTTTCTAACCTAGAAAATGTTGCATACGTTGGGATACGTCGTACGGATAGACGACTGACAACTATGTCGACTCGCCACTGACTCGCGCATAGTACTGGACGCAGCAATGGAGCCTAAGTGTACGGCCTGAGTGCATCTGCGTTAGGCGGTGCGTCCAGCGTCCAAGAGCGATGCTTGCGCGCCACTCAGGAGTCTCAGGACACTCACGTATTAATGCATACGTTTGAAACGAACGCCGGACGCGACGCTACGCTCGACGCACGACTATAGTGTACTCATTGCACGCGTTTTACGCGCGAGTTAGGAAACGCGCCGCACCACCTGGACGGGATATACGAGTATGTAGGTAGCTCTAGTATTTCGGGTACGCGCGAGTATCTATGCACTAGTCGACTCGCGCGTAAAACGCCTCATTTGGACAGGCTCTTAGACCACATCGTCATTTTAACATGAGATTAGATTGTACTTTAACACTAAAACTTATAAAGCATTATTTTAAACTATAATTTATATCAAGTCTAGTGCCATAACTTTCTCATGCTGCAATTAAAAAGAGCGAATCATATAATTTCAACGATAATAATTACGTTCTATTGTTCTATCAGTATTAAAATTCGCGTTCAAAAACTATATTAATTCAATTGATTATATATTGTATTTTTTTAAACAGTGTTTTTATTTTCAACCATATTTCAGCATAAAGTTGCAGCAATATAACGTGTCCCGGCGACACAAACAGCTAAACCTGCGAGTGACGGCAAAGCCCTGTGATTTGAACGCATCCTAACTGCCTACTGGAAAAACATAAGCTTTTATTTCATGTGTCAACTATCGTAGAGCATGCACGGGATGTAGTCAAAACGGAATTTTAATTTGTCTTAAATTCAAGTTTATTTGGTTTGTACGTAAATTCTCAATCAAGTATGATTTATATTTTGTTAGTTAAACAAAAAAAGAAAATTAATAACGATAAAGGTTAGTTTTCTTTCAGAAACTGAAAACTGAAGAGATCTTAAACTTCTTATGTGAATTTACTCAGTCGTAATTCGATGAAAATAGATATATAAGATTCCGCCATTGCAATTAATCGATTAAGAAAATTATCTACTGAAAAGGGTTACGAAGAAATGTTATTGATTGTTTAAAATAAATTCTTTCTTATTTCTATTTCGTATTTTTAATTTGCATAATTTTAAAATAATGTTATGTAAACAAATTACAACATGAACTCAAAGTGACCGTTTCCAACCAATTTTTGTAAAAACGTATGTGAATGCTAGTGATAAGTTCGTAGTTTGATATTATATAAAAATCGTGATTTATCAATTGATCGAAAAATTAGCGTACGAATAACAGACTCAGTAACTTGTAATCGTCAAAGATAGGTGTCCGAATCAGTTCGATCAGTCGCCAGTGTTGATGTTAACATGTAAAAACAATTTGGCATATAAATCAGATAGATTGACGTCACGTCGCGCCAAAAGTGAGTTTTTTTTCTATTTTATTTAGGGACCATTTCTAATATTTTAGACCCATCGTAACTTATATTTATTTACAACTAAAACTCATATCAATTAAAAAAAGTAATAACAAATTGATTAAGTAGGGACTAAAACAAACTACACATCCTTTTTTATCGGTTCTACCAGAATTCTGAAATAAAGACCCACATACTCGATATTCATATTAAATTCCTTAACAAACCGCATCCTTAGAATATGATTATTGTGAAATTATAAATAAGAAATTATAAATGTCGTAAATCTTACTACACTCATTGTAAAACGGTGAATTTATAATTATAATTAGACTTTTAAATTATCCTGATGGAATGTCTTCAGACCTTAAACTAACAGTAGAAATAAGTAAAGTTCTGTTGACGTTAGCTTCTATGAACCACGATACAGGGGGAGGCTGACACTATAACGTCAGTTAAAACCTTTATCTAATACATAATTCTGCTAAAACTAATAGACAATTCAAGCATTTTAATTATAATATATCAAAATCAAATTAATATATTTATTATCTACCAAAACAAATACCCTAAACCTATATTAACTCATAGACATTACAAAATTGATAAGTTTGTGTGTTTAATTGTGTTAACCTCAATAACTAACAATTCGATTAAAAAAACAATTTTCTTTTATATATCAGCATTAGGTTCAATTTCAGGCTAATAACATTATTAGTAAATTATACATCCAGAACTCTGATTTTTTTTTTAATGCCATATGTGGCAAACGAACAGGAGGGTCACCTGATGTTAAGTGATCATCACCGTCCATGGACACTAACAACACCAGAGGAGTCGCAAGTGCGTTGCCACCCTTTGAGGGGAAGGGTTAGGGGAGGGAGAGGGAGAGGAGAGAAGAGAGGGGAGAGGAGAGAAGAGAGGGGAGGGAGGTGGGCCTCCGGTGCTCTCACTGACCGAACGAAACGCAACAATGTAAAAGAATATTAAGAAAAAGGTAAAGACAGAAATAAGAAAAAGACAACCAACCGCCAGCGAAAACTTGCGTTAAATGTAGATATTTAACCCACATCCCTAGAAACACTGTTCGTACTCTCTACCTATGAACCTAAGATAATAGTAAAATTACGATTGCAATAAAGAAAAAGTTACTTTATACGAATAATGTTATACTTTAGCATAATAAATCATGATATCCAATAATTTAAAAATAGTTGCCTTATGTGTGTAAACGCTGAAATATTTTATATGACATTTCCTTGTGAATATTACATGTGTTGTATATCAATTCTTCAAAACTTTAGAATAATTGTTAATAATTCCTTAAATATTACCTTTCTATATCATAGTCAGAGACAGTCGTTTAATTAATCGTCGAACCTCAACCTTGTAACTAGCAAGATCTAACATAGCCTAATGTTTCCTCATATACCATATGCGTTTTTTTTTTAAATTCTTTTATTTATAATTTGAATTTTATTGTATTTCATTAAAAACTAATTGCCGAATATATATGCGCGCATCACTTTAGAGCGGCTGCAACTATTTGGCTGATTATTGTTTTTATTATGTTTACAATTGTCAAGACAAGAACAAGGATGGAAAACTGAAACATTTGGTTTAAAATATCTTTGTATAAAAAATGAATGAGTGAGATAGAAGGCAATAGCGATATCTTCAAAAATACTGTCAGAATTGACAGAGTTACGTTCATATTAATTTACCATTTTATTCCATCACACGGTCGTATTATGCTTGGTTTTCTCTATACGTTAGCACACATATGCGATGTCGGGGCGGATAGCTACTCTTTAATATAATCGAATACTTCCCTTACTTTCTAAAAGCCGTGTACACCTATATGTGGTTCTTAGACTCAAACAAGGAAGCTTGTTTTTCCTAACAAACTCAGTTATGTAAATCTTAAGTAAATAAGATATTATTTAGAACACTTATGTGTAAGTAGTAATTATAAGTATTAAAAACAAACATTTCTTCCCTTTATCTCTTTAACCTGTAATCATTTATTTTGAGTTGCCTGTCGGCAAGTGAAAATACATTGTAAGAATAATATGTAACAAAATAAATAAACGTATGAAAAAGTATGTACGTATAGATCTAACAAAACTAACAAATGCAAATTGAAACAGATCACGACGTAAGGCGCTAATGGGTACAAAGCGTTCGATAAAGTAATACCTCTTAATGTAGATACCTATTTATATATAAATTATTATTTTATATGTAAACATACATAGTAGACATAGATATTCAAAATCAAAAGTGTTTTATTCACAATGTAGTTTCCTTGGACCATAGTTTGAATAAAAACATCTAATAAGAAAATTAAATAACATTTATGTTTCTGAATCGTTTTTAAAGTGTGTTTAAACTGTGGCTGGACGGATTAGATTCTTTATTATACACTAGTTTTTACTCGCGGATTTGCCAGCGTTAATGTAGATTTGTACTGTCCGTCGGGAACGGTACATTTTCTGGATGAAAGGTACCTTACGTCCTTTTCTGTATTCCTGAGGTTTCTATGCAAGAGTTCGATCATCAGTTAAGCGCGTGAAAGTGTAACAAATACACCAACCACCTCACAGTCGCATTTATATTATTAGTAAGGATGTCTATTATATTGTGAAATATAACAAATGGTGCATTTTATAGCGCTATAATAAGATTACTTTTTAAGATATAATTATTACTGAATTTTAAAGTTGAAATTATTAAAAAGTATTAGGACTAATTTAAAATACCCGTATTCTATATACCAAAATGTTATTAAAAAAAATTGTTGAACCACTTACTTGAACATTATAACAAAATACCAAAACCCTATGTCAGAATAACATTACCAATACTACTTATTTATATACCCTCGTTTAATGTACGAGAGAAAGATAAATTTATACCTTGTGTTAAAATACCATGTGATATTTTATATCACAATTCAAAAAGATATCCGGATATTCTTGAGAATAGTAAAAGGGGACTTACATAATATTGAATATTTTCTAGGAATCGATATATTCTTGGATATTTGTGTGTCTCAGCATTTACTTTAATGTTTCTTGGGCGGTTTTTGTTTACGTAAATCACGGTAAGTTTAGAGTGCACCGACACAAGGAAGCATCAGGTGCGATACATTCACGCAAATATTGTATGAAAATACTTAGAATGTTAAGCGCTAGGCCTGTCTCCGGTAAATATCGATAAAGTTATATTCCATTTAGAAATGGTAGTCCACTTGGAAAAATGGCTTACATTTAGTATTATTTTAATGAAATTATTTGCTATATATCTTCGAAAAGATTAAATAATTTGATATGAGATTACAATTATTTCTTGTACTACAATAAATTCTAAGAGTTTAAGATATAATATTAGTGAATCTTAAAGAAGTTAAATTATTAAACCTACATGATTTAAGTACATTAAGAAAACAGAATTAAACAGACGCTAATATAAGTTTTAATAAATATTCTTGACGACGAACTTTTCCAAAGCTACATGCTTATTAATAATATAAATTTAAAATCCCAAAAACCATGTAAATCGCACGTAAATATATTAAAGTGAAATAATTAATATAAATTACATTTTTTTAATTTTTTTGTGTTTAGTATATTTGAACATAAATAATTTACTTTTAAATTAGTTTTAGTCATAAAAAATGTAATTAAAACCCATCCGATATCGAGTAGTTGGAAGGCAGTGAGGCCCGGTCGAGAGCGGAAAAGCGTCGCGTCGCGTCTCATAGCGGCCGCGTCCACAGCCAAACGGTAAACACTTTGCTGTAATCTCGAGATGAGAAAACTTTCAGTTCTCTTAATTCAGAAACTTATTCAACAATCTAACAACCTTAGAGCGAACCGCCCAGCGGACATAAGACAAACAAACTCATGATTTTATATTCCTTACACTTTTTATTTATTATATCTATACTAGAATGTAAATTTAAAGTAACTGTATTTTTTAAATTAAAAAAAAATGTTGCTGCTGTCTTGGAATAAGCAATAAAATACATTTCATTCATTTTTACAAATGTCTGTCTGTCTGTTTGTTTGTATGAACATACATCACTGGTAAAGTACTGTATTCACGATAAAACCTCAACAAGAAAATCATAAAGCATATCCTTGAGTAACATTTAGTCTCGGTTTCAATGAAATCGGTTCACTCTAATAAAATTTAATGTAATTTTAATGACGACTCAACTTAAGTACGAAAAGAAGTAAGAAAAAAGAAGTTTTTTTTATTGTAGCTCGGCAAAGTGACTATACTGTGTCTGATCGTAAGCACAGTACAATCCAAAAACAATGGCGACCACCGAGAGACATACTATCCATCGCCGGTCGCCGCTGTCATGCCGGCCTGCGTAAGTAGCTCTTCAGTCTTCACGTTGCGCTTGAAGGACTCATAGGAAAGAGGAAACACACTGGCCGGTAGATTGTTCCACAGCTTCACGGTACGGCAAAAATAAGATGTTGCGAACTTTTTAGTTCGTGCCCAGATAGGACTTACCGTAAAACTCTCGCTGCGAAGACCAGCACGCGTGGTGCGGTTATGAAAAGGAGAGGAAGGGATCAAGTTGAATAACTCTTCAGAACACTCGCCATGACACAGACGGTAGAACACGCTCAGTGAGGCAATGTCTCTGCGCAACTGAAGCGGCTCTATGAACTCTGTAATGTCTGCATCATTAACAATGTAGACAGTCCGTCTCTGCAACCTGTCCAGGGTATCCAAGAGGTACTTTGCCGAACCGTCCCAGAGATGCGAGCAGTATTCCACGCAGGGCCGAACTTGTGCCTTATAAAGGAGATAAAACGAAAAGTAGATAAATAAATGGATTAAATACATTCAGATGATTTTATATTACTCACACACAGTGACACTCCAGGAACACTCCACGCGGACGAAGTCGCGGGCATAGCTAGTATTTATTAAAATAGGATAACGCAGCATTTTTCAATTAATTGTAACATTTTTGTAATCAGCAATCTTTATAAATGATATTTATATAAAAAAGGACCTGCATAAAATTACTATTATACAAAACATTATATTTATGTAAACAAAAATCAATTGCGCATCAATTGTAATCAATAAATGTAAAATAAATCAATTGTAAGAGCATCATCTTAGAACGGTTGTACCTATTCGGCTAACTCTTTTTTTTTGTGTTTATAATTGTCAGGTTTATATGAAAGAAAATGTTTCAAAAATCGACGAAAAATTGGTACATTTAGGTTAAAAAATCACGATATCAAAAGTGAGAGAGTCATTGACACAAAATACTGAAGATACATCTTCAAAAATATTGACATAATAGACAGATTAATGTTAATTTGGGGTGTAAGGGGCGTCGAATAACATCTAAGACTTGAGACACTCAAGCCAACATCACCTGCGCGTAGTGCACCCTGCTGAATAACGAACGAGGTAATGACGAAACCGGGGTGGTAGGGTATTACAGCCTGACTGGGTCGCAACCACCATGTATATGGCGAAAAAGCCCCTCATAGTGTTTCGTTTCTGCGGGTCGCGTTTCGGGATCAGCCTGTGCACATCCAGCTTTTCGCAGGCCGGCATGACAGCGGCGACCGGCGATGGATAGGGTATCACTCGGTGGTCGCCATTGTTTTTAGATTGTACTGTGCTTACCATCAGGCACAGTGCAGTCATTTTGCCGTGCTACTATAGTTTTTTTTTTTATTAATGTCCATCTGTTCAGTTGCCATTTTTATTTTCTTACATGATCGTACTGTAAACAGACGATTTGGTCTCATTTTTTTCGTTAATATTTGAAAACTGACTACATTTGTATCAAAATAAATTAATCTAATTACGGTGACGTAGTTATATACAAAGGTGTGACATGATAATAATATATAGATAAACTTAAATGTATCAAACAAGTGACATTGTGAAGTGTTGCTCTTAAGTGGAGTAAATTCGTCGACGTAGACAAACAGGCATTAAGAGATTATTTGATACAATACGTAATAAAGCCGCAGAGTCGCCGCGCGCCGCCTATACGTACAAATTATGTATCTCGTGTTATCTCTTTGCGTTCAGTTTATTTCATCTTATCCGTGGACCGTCTTAGTCAAGTTTGAATTCCATAAGAAACGGTTATATGACGATTTCATTAAAAAACATTACGATTATAGTTTGTAAAAGGTTGCCAGCGAAGGCAATAGTAATCAGTTAATGGCAATGAAAAAATATTCAAGAAAAATATCTCGCAAGCATTTGGATATAGACAGGTAAGTATAGGCAGACTGTTATTTTATAAGAATCAGAGATGAACGTACGCACTTTTCTTGACTTTTTTTTTTTAATTTTTTTTTTGTAATTTTGTCATGGCTACTTAACCCCATTACCCGTTCTCTGTTCAATTTTATCGTAACTGTAAAAACCCCTATGTAAAGCAAATATTCACCGTAGATAATAACTATAAAAATTTTTCTTATCTGTCGGTAAAAGTCTCGTCACAATTGGTTCAGTCGTTTTGGAGATTAACCCAGAAAAACAAAAGACTATTCAACTTTATTTATATCTAAATCAACCATTTTAATATCAAAATACATTTCAATAATTTTAAGCAATATTTTCCCGATATATGTTTTAATATATGAAAATAATATAATATATAAATGGTATATTATAGTCAAACTTATAAAAGCGATTGTTATAAGTGTGAACTGTAATATAGTCACATTATATCACCATTAGCTTTTGCTCGCGGCTTCGCTCGTGATTATATATACTTGGTCTATCCTTCAGAAATAGTGCACTTTTTCTGGGTAAAAGGTATCCCAAGCCCTTACTTGTATCTCTGAGCAGATGCATGTAAAATTTGATCATGATCAGTTCAGTAGTTCAGGCGTGAAGCGTAACAAAAAAACTCACTTTTGTATCTATAATATTACTTACTATTAGGCTACACAATCAACTGAGTCAACCAAACGATTCCACTAAGTGTGTAACACATGACTAACGCATGTTTGTAACACCTCATTATAAAATCACGTCCAAACCTATTTAAATAAAAAAACATTGTAATCACTGTATAACGTAAAATACCAAACAAAGATTTCCGTTTTAAGTTTAATTTTGTTTAGTTGATGTATACCGTAGAAATTCAATAGCCAAGGACGTGAAAATATATTTGCGTAATTTTATGTAGATGAGTCCAGCAAACAGAAGCCCACTGTGCGAAGCGACCGAAACTCATCCGGGCGTCACTATTACAGACATGGATACAGTTCACGAAGAAAATGACAACGACAGGTAAGTCATACACTTTATGTTAGAATTATATAAAGGATAAAATAATTGTTCTTTCATTTAAAAAAAAATCATACATATTATATAAAATTTACTAGTGAACTGTAAGGTATTTTATAATTCTGTCTTAGATATATATATTTAAGCCGTTGATATGTTTCCATCGTACAATAGTTTATCATCTTATCGTACAAGTCGGAAATGTTTTACGTTTTAATTTCGTTAACTTATTGTGTTCATCCATTCGCTATAATTATGTAATATTAAACAGTTACTAATTAATTATAACTTAATTTTTACAATGAATTGAAGTTATATTTTTTGTAATGAGTGATTTAAAAAATGCATTTGTTGTATGCCGTCTAGTCGCCATAAACACAAGATGCGATTTAATTTAAAGTTTCTTTTGTAACCGTGTTTTATCTCAGTAATTAGTTTTATCTTATAAGGTTAGTAGCAAACCTTGTGTATGTAACCACAACCTGAATTATTAACCATTAACCAAAATTCTGATATTATTTATATAAGCAAAACTGTTCTAAATCAAGTATATATTATTCTTAATAATAACAAATATGCAGAATATAAATTACATGATATATGATTAACGTCATATATATACCCAATAAAGATTTGATTCGTTTATAATTTTGAGAAATTTTCAGTGTAATATTTCTAGAGGCTTTCGAGTGTCAGTGTGTAATTATAAATTACTTCCTCTTAAATATGATTATATTTTAAACTACAGCATAAAAGCAAATGTTTTTAATTTACGTTAGTATTATTTGATACAGTGTATTATAAAAGTGTACATTTGATTTACAAGAGTTATTGTATATCGTATCCGTATGTGTATTTGTTTATTCTATTCGCTAGTGTCGATATTCACCCAATATTCAAAATAGGATCTCGGACACAAAGCTTACAAAGACATTTCCCGCGAAAGAAATGTACTTTTTGGAGATTTCCAGATCAGACACTCACAGTGATGCAGTTCAGATCTGCCTTTAACTATAAAGCATGCTCTAATTTATGGTGGTAACCAAAAAATATATATGATGACTATATTTTTGAAGCAAAATGTTACTTTTTTTTTACTCTTTCATATGTTTCATTATAATTACACGGTTATTATTTTAAATAATATTCTATTACAACTTTTTTTTAATGTACTTTATATGCCAATATTTGCGTTATTGATAAATGGAAAGCAAAAGAAATAGTTTTCGTCGACAAGTGTAGCTTACAAAAAATTATATATAATACCTACCAAAATTAATAAGTTTTTAGGAAATACAAGATCACAACTATATACTCGTATAGTAAAAAATATATGATTCATATATATATTGAAACTTTTAAATCTCATATCTTTATATAATTCGCTGTTCAAAATCAACATTTCTTATCAATATTACTAACTAACATATAACAGTTTTAGAACACTCTGTGTAGAGAATATATGAAAGCATGAATTGCATAGACAAAGGAAAATATGCAGGCGGACTGAGCTTCAAAAATATTTATGGATATAGTATATAATATATTATGTATAGCTGAGTATCTGGAAAGTATTTTATATATTCTTGTGTAACAACTACATAAAATATAGATATGGGTTCAAGAAATAATATAACCAACGTCAGTAGATGAATTTATGTTAATTGAAAAAAAAAAGTTGACTATTTGTAGTATATTACCACCTGAAAAGTTTAATTTCGCATATAGATAGGGATTTCAAATCTGATATATAACTAATTATTCACTTTTAATGCGTTGATGTGTATGTAGTTTTGATACAAAAATAGGATGAGTGATTTTTTGTTACATGACAGATTCTGCTCGTGACTTCGTCCGGATGAAATAGTTACTTCGGGCTTAAGCTAAAAAAACCCGATTTTGAAACATTATTCACTGGTTCTCTGTCCCTTCCTCGATATATGAACTATCTAACACTGAAAGCAGTAGTTCATGCGATTACCGCGATTAACCAAACAAACGAACAAACTCTTCAGCTTTATATGCAGTTACAGTTATGTATATATGCAGTTTTATGTACTTACCTAAAAACTGATAAGACTTCACAAAAGTCGCTTTTGACTCGAACTGAAAGTTAACTTCCAAATATTTTACTGTAGCTGTGACGTACTAACGGAATGTCATACATGTATATTCAATAATGTCGTTCCTCCGTTGATTACCTATGTAGATATATAAGGAATAATAAGGAACTAAGAGCAAGCTAAAAAATATACAAAACCTTGGCTAAAAGCACTCATACAGGACCATTAAAGTAAGAGTCTTTTGCCACTAATATCTAATTATCGTTCTAAACAGTGATGAATCATCTTATTCGGATCTGGGGCGACTTCGCGAACGGACCCGAGCTATGTTGGGTACTCCAGCGGAACCTCTTGTACAACACTCTCATTCACAACCCAACAGCCGTAGGATGTCTAATGATATTGAATCCAAACTTGCTGCCAATCTTAACACCAGGTAACATTTTTTTTTTTTGTATTTTTGCGTCGAATGGCAATGATTTGAATCCTTGTAACTGAGTCGGAGCTTATGCGCTCGTCTTAGTAGCCCGGTGAAGTTGTTAAGACCTTGCCAAGTCAATAGCGTAGTCAGTTCGGGATAAAGGGGCTTTTTAAGTCCGGTTTGCTACCTACGTTGCTACTTACCTTAAGTTGAAAATCTGTCACCAATTACATATTAGTGTATTCCAATAGCTACACTCGAGAACTATATCGAATACAACTGATTACGAGTGTTAGAAAAATCATTTTTTTTTTCTAAATTTGAGTAGCTATAAAAACAATGAACACTCGTGTTCGTAAGTATAGTTATCGTTATTTAATAAACTAGCATCACCTATATGTTTCATTAAGGAAACTATGCAAAATAATACCATAATATACGACAGCAAATAGAATCTGTTTTATGAATTCAATATATTTATGTATATTAAAATCAATTACCAAATGTATCTAAATACATCACTTCAGAAAGCCTGAAACTGTTTAATTATTTTTTTCTAGTGTGTCCAATTATCTGGACAAGGTTTCTACGCATGAAATTATTTCAAAATCGAACGGAAATGTGAAAACAAGTCAGTTAGAAAAATGACAGTAGAGCGATCTTTAAAATTATTTACAGAATTAATAGATTGACTTTCAGTTATTTAGTTGCCATTATTTCCTTACATGGTCATACTAAAAATGAAAGATTTGGTTTCAGTTATTTAATTGCCATTATTTCCTTACATGGTGATACTTTAAATGAAAGATTTGGTTTCATTTTCTTCATTGGTACACCCGTGCGAAAGCGAAGCTAGTTGTAAACAAATATTATCAATATTTAAACAATGCTTAACAAATAAAATACACTTCATTTATCATACCTAATTTTAAAGACACAACAACAAAATAAAAGATTTCACAACGCACAAATCTCGTTACAAATACATACTTTAATATATCTGGGACAAAGGAATAACAAGAAATACATTTTATATATTAAAAGATTGTTCTCTACTATTTTTATTAGATCGTACAAGATACTCGTATATGGTGAACATTCTTCATACTTTGTATTTTACAAATATTTGTATTGTACAGACGTCCATCAGCAATTATAGCAGCATTCCGAAGACCTTCGCAGGCACTCGCATTATGTGCTGCAACGCAACGCCGATTCCTCTCAGAGTTGTCACCGCACTCTCGAACCTCCGTCGCCTCTACCAATCACGATACATCACCTTCGCCTGCAGAAATCTTGGGACAGTAAGTGAATCAATAAAAAATTATATTAAAATGACACCTTATGCATGTACATAACAAAACAATACTACCTGAATAATAATAATAATAAGAAATACAATTAAAAAGTTACAGGATCACTTTCATCAGGATCACAATTTCCTTATTTCGTAGCTTCCAACTAGCTTTCAGCTTTCGTCAAGTATTTAATTACACCAGTTTATTTTTGTTATTTTATAATTGACAATTATTGTTAAGTTGTCGTTAATCTAAATATTATCCTACAATTTAAAAAGATTGCATCAGTCTTCTTATCTTTCTAAAAAATAATGCGCATTCTAGTAAATACAAGCAGACCATGACAAACTTGATCTTAAACACACACAGATCAGAGGCATCCTATATTTAACCCTTAAATTGAAAATTATCGCCAAACGCCTCTAGGTTTGCCCCAAAAATTGCTAAAAAGCTAATCTGTCTACTTTTTACATGATTTCACAGATGTAAAACCAATAAGTATTTAAATATACCTACATTTTATTCATTTTAAGTTACAAAGAATTATCTCTGATAGAAAATACCTTACATTATTAGCAATAGCTATTTAATTGTACAGTTTAATCAATTGTAATTTTCCTTTTACAATTGAGAAAGTGCAACTAAAAACACTAAGTTCTCCTTTCAACTATCAATTATTATCAGATACTTTCATTTAGCCTACGGTGATATGAATATAGGAAAAAACACAGCTTTTACTTTATCTTAGTAAGCATATTTATAAACAATTATATTGTTTACTATCAGATATCTGTACTTGCATGTTAATATAAAGCTCGTAACTGTCCTGAAAATGTTATAAATCAGAGTCAAAAAATGTCCTGTGTTAGCTTGTATCACATGTTGTGGATAGAAGTGAAATCTTCTGGCCTAGATTTTGTACTTGTGACACGTGTTAAACCGACAGTAAAATAACAACATAAAAGAAATTAGACAAGCTGTAGATAATAATTTACGTTATACTTTTAAATACGTTCTACAAGGATTTCTTTAAATAAAGAAGTTATATTAAACACGCTTATATATTACAATCAGGTAACGTCAACGTCATAGATAGAGGTAAAACTTCGAGACCTATTTAAAAGTGTATTCAACCGTACGGCATTATGCCACTGACAATGCGAGAAGCGTACCTCGCGTCAACACTATTCAAAAGCGCACCCTTTATTTGCTAATAGACAGGCTGACTTACAAAGCCTATGAGAGCATTCAGTGAGAACGTGACCCGATAAATATAATTAAATTGAAAATGTTTCATAATATTTTCATACAAATTATTTATCTAATAGCATCCATACTCAATATTTGAGGCGAATTCTATAGATATTTGTAATTGTGTATATACATATTTAGTTTGCCATCCGTGCTAAACTGTGGTGTTTATTTGAATGTAAATTAAAACTTTTTTTTTTAAATATAGTTTACAATTTATAAAAATTAGATAAATAGGAATTTATGTATAAATAGATGAAAATAAAACAGTTGGGTATAATTTTCTCCTCTATTTCTCAACCGATTTTCTTTATTTAGTATTTTTTGTTAGTAGCTGTTGATGAATTTTTGTATCATCAAAAAATATAGGAAATACTTAGTTTCTTTCCATACCATCGACGAATGCTAGTCTTTATTTATAAGCATTTATTCGTCACAATGCACGCCCCTTACGTCTACAAACTACAATATTTGTGCATACCACAAAACAAAAAACAAACAGATAATAATATCTCAGAAAAACTTTGTACCCTTAATATATTTAACCCTCGGCCACTAGTTATAATAATTCCTCAGCTCAATATCACTTTTTTTTTCATTTAAGCGAAGCGTTGAGTAAGGCTTTATCGGCGTTGTACGCTAAACTACTGGTGGTTTTGGGCCTGGCCTTCCCTGTTACTGAAGTTATAGCAAACGGTGTTCCCGATAGGTATTATCAGGTATGAAATTTTTATATAAAAGTAAAATTAGTTATTTAACACAAAATGAATACTATAACTTATAAATTAAAAAGTAAGTTAAAGTTTAAACGCTATCTCATCTTACACTAATTATAATGTATTCTAATTATGTACATAAATATTTATAGTTAAGTGCCTTTATAATTGAAATATTAAATACACACAAGGAATAAGAATGAACAATTTTTAAAATAACATATTTTATTTTCAGGGTTTTTATTTATATCTGTATTTGGTGTCCGTACTGTTCGTGGTATTTCAATACGTTAACATAATGCGTCAGAAAGCTGTCACTATGATAATTCACGATTACGGTAAGAGCTTCTTATTCAAATGTACTAAATATAACAATAGAAAAACAAACAATATGCACGACAAATATATTTAAATAATTAACCACATTTGCTTAACAAAATGAGGCATTAAAATCACATCATATTTGCATAATTACAGCTGCCAAGAACATTACCTTCTTTAGTTTGTATTCCACTAACGTTTTAAGCTGTTTGTATAAATGTACCGGAAAAATCTAAAATACATTCCTACTAATTAAACGAGAAAAATTAGTTTCTAAGTTTACATTACAGAGGGAGCTGAGAAAGATGATAAGAGTGGAAAAACGACACCTGGAAATAAATCAAAATTAAAAGAAGATATATCACGATATGGCAGTTTCTATTTAAGACTCGGAGCAATAGGTAAGAAGAAATAGATTTTGTAGATTGAAGACACATTTCAGTCGTTTACAAAATCGTATACGAACTAATCTTACTTCCACAGCTTTTGGTATCGGTTCTATGGTATACAGTGGGCTGGAATTCGGAGAATATTTCGAAATGACGGATCAATGTCGCTCAATATTATCCGTTGTGACACCAGCATTACGTATGACATTAACGTTAGCACAGATGCAGTTCATATTCCTCACAAATAAAGACATCGAATCGGGAAGTTACAAGATAATCCAGAGATTTGGATTTATGCATATGGTTGCGACAAATTTATGTGAATGGTTGTATGTTCTCGTTGAAGAGACCAAACATGAGATACATCATTTGGAACACGCTATGTTATCGGCTGGTAATATTACTCATAACGTCACCGAAGAAGTGTCCTGTCGGAGATCCAATATTATGGGCACTCTACTGCAAAACGCTGCACCGTTTCTCTTCCCATGTACGATAGAATACTCATTAATTTGTGCAGTTATATTTTATGAAATGTGGAAAGAAGTAAGTAATCATTTTACCAACTGATTTAGTAATAATACAAATTTATCAGTAATCATTTTACCAACTGATTTAGTAATAATACAAATTTAATTACAAATTCACACATTATAAAATTTACAGGTCAAATGCACTCCCGAAGATTTTGAAAAGAAATATCCTGTTCCCAAAAACAAATCACGCAACAATTCAGTTACACCGGAAAAAATTCTGCAACAATTCGGTAATGTTGTAAATTTTATTGTTAACGTAAGATTTGATAAACCTTTTTAAACCGTGCAGTGTAAGCATTATATGTTTTGCACGTAAAGTAAACTGAAAAGTTATGATCGTAATGAATTGAGAGAATATTGTACTGTATACTTCAGAGAACATAGAACGTTACAGAGAAGTCAAACTTTAGATTAATCTAAAATAAATTACCTTTAATGCAAACCATTTTAATTGATATTCCATTATTTCAGCTGGCATGCTCGGTGTAAGCTCGCCTCACGGCAGTCGTAATGCCCTGCATCATTTCTCCGTTGACTGTTCCCATGCGCATCGAGGTTTATTCGCTGGTATTCTAATAATTGTCCTTACCATCATATCTCTTATAATGTTTTTCGTACTCGCCAACAATCCAGCCACGGTCATTGTTAGTATACATATATCTTTATTTACATGTTTGCTTCTTAAACGAAATTCTTATTAAGATTTATTATCTTTTTAGGATGCCATATTTGAAGTAAATATTTGCGAAGTTGTTTTGTATACGTTAACAATATTAGCAGTGGTTGCAGCGTTCAAACAAATGCGAGTGTTGCATTATAAAAGAAAATCACAAGGTACTGTGAGTGTTCAGTGTTATAAGAATGCATTCTTATTTACTGTATATTTAATACGGAAGGCTTTGAAGAATAAGATACTGTATCTATGATTGTAACTTTATATTTCAGCTGTCTTAGGGTTGGACACGTCATTGCTGATCCTTGCTCAAACTGGAATGTTTGTGTACTGTATGTTTAGTTTAATTGGTTGTCACCACACGATGTATAGCAGTAAGAGTTCCGGTTTAACTGGCTTCTTCTCGGAATTCTTATCTCTCAACCAGGTAATGTGTTTGATCATTTTATACTTTCAAATTTATTTAACGTACATGGTTTTCACAATTATACACAATATTTATAATATTTTATTTTATGTAAAGCTCCCTTCTGTACAAATTACTCAAGTAATGTTTCTTTTTATTCTTAGACCATCTTACAATCACTGTTTATAATCGATGCGTGGTGGCGCCGTTGTAGTACGTCTGAACAACGACGAGACAAACCTGGGCGACAACTTGTCACATTCCTTCTCGTTGCTAATATGGCTATGTGGTTTATCAACACACTGGAGAAGGTAATAGATAATTCTTCTAATTTTTTCAAATTAAGCAGAATACGAACAAAAATCTACCATATAGACCTATTTATTATACAGTCCTAACTCTTTACCGACCGAGAGCGGTTCAAAAGAATACGCACGTCCGACCGACCTCAGCTGCAAATTCTCCCTGGCGCCGTCTGTTTTTCGGTCAAGACCATCGCACGGGAGTATCTGTGTATTTTGTATGCTCAGATAGAATTGTTCGCTTTCTATTATCATTACATAGTATAAAACAAAGTCCCCTACCGCGTCTGTCTGTCTGTCTGTTCGCGATAGACTCAAAAACTACTAAACGGATTTTCATGCGGCTTGCACCAGTGCATAAAGTGATTTACGGGGAAGGTTTTTGTATATAATTTGTCAAGGTTTTTTTAATAATTAGGGCGGGACAACGTCTGCTAGGTCGGTATGTGTTGGCAATAAAAAGCAGATTAATAGACTGTCGATCGGTAAAGTTAATCAATAGTAATACAAATATATTTTCAATATACAAATATATTTTCAACATACCCATATAGGTTTAATTTTTTACCAATAATTACAACTTAACATTATCATTTGGTACTCGTAAATATTTCCTTTAATTTGCAAACAAGTTCGTGCTAGAAATACTTTACACATAAAACAAACTCTCCTTCCACGATAAACTAATTAAATGTCCTTTTCACAGAATCGTGCGGAATTTAGACCAGCTCACTTAGCATTCTATGGTCCATGGGCTTGGACTATTATCACGCATGTGTCAATGCCTCTAGCTATCTTCTATCGATTCCACTCTACTATCTGCCTCTTCGAGGTATGGAAGAACTGTTTCAAAAACAAGCCGATATATTTGAATGTATAGTGTGTAAATGAATTATTGGAAAATAAATATATAACGAACCAAACGGCAAGTTAATAAAAAGAGAATCATGCTTGTAATGTTGTTTTATTATAACTAGTGATTATCCAGTGGTGACAAAAATCGACCCCAATAAGCGGTATACGTTTATTCTGCTCGTGTTAATATATGGATATTTTTATCTGTACTTCTTTTTGATTTGTGTTCTAAATGTTAAAACTCTTATTGAATATTGTACAAATGTGGATTTAGGCATAAGAAGCATGAAGTGAAGTGAATATAGATTTATACATAAAGGCTGTTATCTACTTAACAAAAATATAAAGAAAATCTGTTGACAAGGAGAAAGAGATATTGAACTATTTGACCTTCGGCTATTGATATATAAATTCCGATTCATTTCATATTTCTATATTTTAAACTATCATATTCAACTTGTTTTTATCTTACATTCGTATAATAGATTACGTTACAGCGTGGGTGAAACAAAGAGAAAATCGTTTGACAAACGGAGAAGAAAAACGTATTGAACCGGTTAACCTCGGCTATTTATATGTAAAGGGAATTTAATCTTCAATTAAAATCATTTATATGTTATTTTATTTTGTTATAAATATTCTATATAAAAACAGAAAGTGCTGTATTATTGCAAACATTCCTCGTACCTCTTACTAAGTTGCATAGAATAATCTCCTCCTCGCATTTCCACTATAGAAAACACATTGTATTTCAGTATTCACATATTAGGGATTATAACAGTAATCGAATGCTAACTAATTCCACTTATAAACATAATAATTCGTCCAGTAACAGTACACTTCAGACATCAAAACTTGTTACGTGTGTTTCTTGTATTCAATCGAAATATCACTACATATTATTTCAACAAAGTCCTCTGCCGCTCTGTCTGTCTGTCTATTCTCGATAAACTCACAAACTTTTTTCGGTTTTCACCTGTAGATAAAGTGATTTATGATTTATATAATTTATCAAAAAAAAATTTTATTATCAGGGTGGAACAACGTCCGCCGGGCCCGCTTGTTTCAAAATCATTGATTTTTAATAAACCAAATTTTTATATTTAAGTCCATTCCAATGATAAAATGATATTAGACACTCGTTAGTTTAAGACATTTAAAGTTAAAGTTCCTGACATACATTACATTCTTCGGATTTCTATTTAAATAATTCGCGAGGATGCGATAAATTGTTAAGGGAAAACAGTTTTTGTAATATTATATCTATTTCACTGAAATTTACTCCTGCTTATATGTAAAAAAATATAGTACTAGGTACGTCACTGCGTTCTCGTGTAACTTCATGTAGTAAAAAAACAGACTAATTTCATTACATTCAAAGAGATTCAAAGAGGAATGGGAAAGAGCTTACAGATGGACCAAATCCTCGACGAATAGATACTAAAGTACTGGACAAATTTATAGTGTTAAGTAAGAAACAAGCGTTCAGTCTAGGTGATGTTAAATGATTATTGTAGCCTAAAAGGATATATTTATAACCATCTCGATAAAGGATGGGATGCCTATGATTAATAAATAATAAGGTCGCCTCTTCTGAGATTTCATTTAAAACGACTTGTATATTAGTCGGTACAACAATACATACTTTGCTAATTTAGAGTAGATACAATGATCGTAATGCAACTTATAATAGTGATACAACAATAATTTATTTACAAAATATTAGGTATTTACTTATGAAATTGCCGTTTTGTATGAAAAATTTCAATGATTTTTTTTCATGTATTTTTTATTTGTATTAATCGAAGTAATCACCCATGCAATCAATGCATCTTTGCCAACGCAGTGGCAGTTTATTGATACCCTTCTTAAAGAAATCAGCTGGACGAGGGGCAACAAATTCTTCAAAGGCATTTTGTACTGCCTCTCGGGTATTGAATTTTTTCCCGCCAAATTCTGGAAAAAGTAGTAGTCTGTAGGCGCAAGGTCTGGTGAGTAAGGTGGATAACGGAGAACTTCCAACCCCAGTTCTTGCAACTTGGAGACCGTCCGCTGTGCAGTATGCGCTGGCGATCATTGAGTTCGTGGGGCACCCATATTTCAAGCTTTTTTACCTTGCCAATTTGACGCAAATGAACCAATATTGTTTTGACGCTAACATCGAAAGCTGTTGCTAATTCAGCCATAGATTGTGTATCATCAGCTTCCACAATCGCCTTTAATTCGTCATTGTCGACCAAAGTCTTAGGACGACCGCGAGGTTCATTTTTCAGGTTGAAATTCCCAGAACGGAAGCGAACAAACCAACAGGTGGTGCGTTGGCTTGTAGTGTTAGCTCCGCAAACGTCGTTGATGTTGCGTGCCGCTTGTGCCTCGTTGCTGCCACGACGGTACTCATATTCCAAAATTACTCGAATTTGTAACGTATTCATGATGACAAGAAAGATTGAAATGCGATGAAAATGTAACACTAATCAATAAACAAATGACTACTTTTGGAAAAAGAATTCCATGTTTCTAAAATAAAAATAATTTGAAATTAGAATTCTTAGCCAAACAAAAATTATTTTGATTTGAAATTGCCAGTACTGCCGAACGGCAATTTCATAGGTAAAGACCTATTATTAATTTGATAATTACAAGTTAATACTTATGAAATAATTAAGCAATTGAATTTAATTAAATCGTCTCTTTTACTATTTCCAATATTGTTATATTTCCACTAAAGCGATACTATTAATATAATATATGTGTAGATAGCTAAATTTTATCTCATATTGAGATATACTCATCAAGGTTATTGAAATAAAAGACTTATGAATTCAAATTGCACACCGTACAGTCCATAAAATTTATCTTTGAAGTGCAATTATTTTTATATCGTGAGCACTGCGTTGACTCTAAAAAAATGTACATACTCAAATACAAAATTAATTTTTATTTATTCATTGCATTCAGTACATCAGCTGGTTCCAAAAAAATCTTTCCTATTAAAATTAGAGCCCAAACTCGGTTCACGATCAGTCATACGTTCAAAACGTTTCCTAAATACATTTTTCACAAGAATAAACCAATAGCAGAAATTGACCTCGCTATGGTAAATTTAAATTTTATATCAAGCAAAGGAACATACAAACCAAGTAATAAAGGTGTAGGTAGGTACATGATATCAAAATCTTCCTACAAGTAATTCAAAAAATACAAAGATTGCATATTTTAATTTATATTATAACTGTAATATATATAAATATAACTATTATTATAATGTAATCTGAATTTGTTATATAGCTACTTCTTATCGCTTTGTGATATATGTAAATAAGGTGTGAGATAACAAACCCAAAGAAAATATTAATACTTTTTTTCGTACTAACTTTATTGGCCTGTTAGGTCATCAAAGCTTCAGCTTTATCAGTAAATCAATATCAATAAACGTCATAATACAAAGTCGCTTTTTTCGTCTCTTTGGTCTTGGTTCTTTTTTTAACTACGCATCGGTTTTTGATACGGTTTTAGCTATCATTTGAGAAATATCTTCCGGAAGATTTACATACATGAATATTATATTTATACTATATAGAAGAAACTCAATGTTTTTTATTCAAGTCGTCAAAATATTTCACTGGCGATTGCATTGCTAAACCTGGTTTGCTAACTACGAAATTATGTAACGTAAAATGACCTATAGAAAAATTCGCTAGGGTATATTTATACCATAAATATTTTTCTTATATCTCCTAAAGAGAATCCACAGTAACAATTTTCATCTACTACATATTATTTAAAAAAAATAGCTTATTTCCATATCTGTCTTGATAATCATTACATATTATCTTCGATCAACAATAAATAGATATCGGGTCGGCGCGAAAAATACGTCTAGGTAAATAACAGCTCACTTGAAACGTGAGCTTTTAGTTTGTTTAGTTTGTTTGAAACACAGCCAATGTAAGCACGTTTCACAATGCCGCAATGTATTCAAAAGATGCAAAAATAATACCGCAAATACCAAAAAAGCAATTTAACGGCCGGAGTATCTTACTTTTCCTAAATACATGTTGAATAAGTTATATTTTAGTATAAAACTAACAAATAATATTAAATTTTGAACAAAATTAACGATTTTGAAATGTGGTACAAATGTTTGGTCAAGGCTCGCCAACCACGCACAAACACGCAGAATAACGGGAAAAAGTACTTTATTCATTGCGTGTTAAGGTTGAATTCACACAAATTTGTTTATGTTGTCTTTTTATTTGTAAGTGACGGGAGTAATTGATTACTTTGCTCGTTTTATCGTAAGTATTAGATAATATTTTGAACATTCGTGACTTTATTACTAAGTGTCATGGTTGTAATTAGGTTGAACATAAAACTGTTTTAAAACTTTTTTGCTCCCTTTCTTAGTAAACAAATAGCTACACATAAGTATATATTTACGCGGATAGGATTTAGCTTCGATTTTGTACGTGAAACTTTATCTAGTTATTGTTGAAAGAAGCAATATTATACAACGACTGAATGGATTTTGAAATTGGATTCATGCGGTTTTCGCCAGTAGATAAAGTGATTCGTGGGGAAGGTTTAGGTATATAATTTGTCAAGATTATTCAAATATCAAGGCGGGACAACTCGTATTAGTTACCTTAAGAATTTAAATATTAATGTAGATTAAAACAAATGTAAAAAAGTTAAGTGTTGAGTAAATTTCAAAGTGCGAAAATAATTATCAAATAGTACATATGTCCACATATCATGGACACTTTTGACACCGCATTGATAAGTAATTCCACGCATGCGTAGCCGAGGTGAGTAGCTAGTATTCAGATCACGTCGAAGATTATATTACACTAGCTTTTGCTTGCAGATTCACTCCCGTTAATGTAAATTTGACCTATCCCTCGGTAACAGTATACTATTTCTAGATACGTGAATGCAAAATTGCATAATGATCAGTAGAGTAGCGTGAAAGAGTAATAAACCTACATTCGCATTTATAATATTAGTAACGATACTTGCGTATAACCCCGTCAATATGCAAATAATTCAGCATTTATCATTCTTCCAAAACTTTCCATTACACGGGCTAAATATTTCATAAATGCCTTCATGATGCCATGAATGAATCATGATGCCTATTTTTTATGATCTCCGCATCGCTTGTTTCACCATTATTATGATGACGTCATGTAAAGCAAGGTAGGTACGTTAGTAGAACTTCCGACGACAAACGACCTAAGTCACGTCAAGATAAAGATCTGAGATAGTAATAGCATTAACTAAATTTTAGCCAACTGTCTCAGATACCGTGGATCATTGTGCTAAAGCGGCTTTATGTGTTTTATGATAAATTACTATACTCGTATCATATCCGTGTAAGTTAAAATTATGGAGGACGTAATACAAGAAGACGTAGAATGGTATGTAACTATATATCTATATATAAATAGGCACTGTTAAGAACATTTCCCTCCTCTGTTTCTCAGCCGATTATCTTCATATTTTTTGTAGCTATTTACAAGCTTTTAAATAAATAAAGCATTGGTAAAAGTTTTATTTTTCTCTATGGTCGAAGTTCGACTACTGGGCAAACACTCGTATGTATATATACACACATCAAAAAAGTCTAAGCAACATGCGTGAATTACAAATTTTACCATTTATATTAATTAATTTCTCAGTATTTACTCAAACAAAGTGCGTAGGTAATTAACTTTTTTGTTATTGATGACATACTGACTGGTTGAAAAAAATTTGATTATGTTTTGTTTTTTCATAAAATTCAAATGACTGCGAATTTGTTTGAATTTAAGTGCGTTTTAATTGCTACGTTTAGTCTTGATTTTATTATATAATTATACCAGCCATTTAAATAAAGTTAGCGACAAAATTGAATTGTTAGATATTCTTTACGTCATGAAGCGACGTCATTTGATGGCAGATGAAATGCAAAGAGCTGTAGGGATGTTGCAAGCGGGAAGTAATCAATCTCATGTATCTCGACATTTTGGCATTCATAGAAGTGTTATTTGTCGTCTTTGGCAGCGCTACAATAATACAGGAGAACCCGCTGAACAGCATCCAGGCCGTAAAAGGAGTACAACCACTCGGCAAGACCGGTACATACAACTATAAGTTCTTTTAATAACAGAAATGAACAATATTAGAATATACTGTAGAAACTAAGATACATAAGAAACTAAACTTTTTTCTTACAAAATGAAATTTCTAAAGAAAATGTATTTATTGTGAAATAATAGAACAATTTAATACAAAGTATGGTCTCCTCTGCTATTCAGAACTTGTCGGCAACGATTATTCATTGAATTAATGAGACTGTTTATGTCATCTTGCGGTATTCGCTCCCAATGGAATTGTAGCAAATCCTTCAGCTGGTAGGTTGTTATCGCTCAGTCCAAGTCCTTTAAAACACGTCTCTTGAGCATGTCCCATGTGTGCTCGATGGGGTTGAGATCTGGCGATTGTGCATGCCAGGGCAATACCCGGTTGTTCTCCGTTGCAAAGTATTCACTGGTTTGCCGAGCTGTATGTGAACGCGCATTGTCATGCATTAACCTAAAATCGGAGCCAAAGGTTTGTGCAAATGGGTAGACATAAGGTCTGAGAATATCCTCAATGTAATTTTCAGCATTCATGTTTCCATTTACAAAAACGAGCTCAGTTCGCCTGTTCTTCATAATACCCGCCCATAACATAATTGTTGAGCCCATGCTCCAGAGACGTGTTTTGAAGGACTTGGACGGAGCGACAACAACCCAACAGCTGAAGGATTTGCTACAATTCCATTGGGAGCGAATACCGCAAGATGACATAAACATTCTCATTAATTCAATGAATAATCGTTGCCGACAAGTTCTGAATAGCAGAGGAGACCATACTTTGTATTAAATTTTTGTACTCTTTCACAATCAATACATTTTCTTTAGAAATTCCATTTTGTAAGAAAAAAGTTTCGTTTCTTATGTATCTTAGTTTCTACAGTATTTTCTAGTATTGTTCATTTCTGTTATTAAAAGAACTTATAAAGACAACAGCTGTTATTTTTACATCATAGAACCCTAAAGATATTATTTTGAAAATAAAATACAACGTTATAATGTGAAGAGCCATCCAAAAATTTAAATTTGTACATGTTGCTTAGACTTTTTTGATGAGTGTATATAGGCAAAAACAAAACAGTTCAGTGTATCTTCTCCCTCTGTCTCTCATCCGATTTTCTTTATTTTGATTTGGTTTAGTAGCTATTTATAAGCTTTATTATTATCAATTAAAAAATAGAAACAGTAACATTTTTCCCAAGCATTGACTATATTAGGTATACGTATTTCAATCAATAAATAATGAATGCGTAATTACTTATTTATAGATGCTCGCAGTTGATATACAAAAAGACAAAATTAAAAAATCATATATTTAATCGTGTTGAAACATTCTTTGGCAAAAATAACCCACAATAATATTCAAACTTTAAAAATTTATGAATAATGGTTGAATTTTGACAACTCGACGACCATTACTGTAAATTAATGTAATTAAAACAAGTACCTATATATTAAACATTGTAGCAAAAATTAACTACAAAAATATAAATCTATACTAATATTATAACGCTGAACGGTTTGTTTGAACGCAATAAACTCAGGAACTACTGGTCCGATTCGAAAATTTCCTTCAGTGTTTGACAGCTAATTTATCCAAGAAGGCTATAATTAATAATTATAGGCTCTATCGTGACGCTAAGACCGATAGAAGCCGAGCACCAATGAAGAATGTTTCAAAATCGGGTTTTTTTCCTTTTGAGAGCTTCCGTTGCGTGTTAGCTTTAGCCCAAAGTAACTGTTCTACGCGAAAGAAGTCACGTGCAGAAGCTAGTTATTCATAAGATACGTTTCATAAATATGTATAAAACTGTTTTAAAAGTTGCATAAAGTACAAATTACCAATAGTAATTATTTCATTAGGAGAAGTGACTCTAGAGCCATATGTTATGAACATGGATCACACCACTACCATCCGATCCGACAAATCAGTACAACATTGGAACGAAAGATTCGTCATTGCAGGTAATTTGTTTTTAATAGCATTTTGAGTTCGTGCACATTGTGTACTTGTGTTTTAAATATTACCTAGTGTTATCATTTTCATTTGTGTTTTCTATGTACCACAAAAAATTGGACGCTACTAAATATCATCTTCAGCCGATCAGTTATGTAAATAATTCAGTCACTTATTAAAATATTATCTTATCACTTATCACAATATTTCCAAGTTACTAGACTTTAGTATGTACCTTAAGATATGTTATAAATTTACAGGTGAAAATAAAGTAATTGTAAAAACACTCAAGATCCTTGGATAATAATTTCTTATGTGAAATACGAATAAATACCATCATCACTTTAAGAAAAAACAAAGTAATCTTAGTGTAATCAGTATAAAAAATATTTAAAGCAATATAATTCTTTATCGTTTAGTCATGAAAACAATACAAAATTTGGGGTGTAAGGGGTGTCAAATAACATCAAGAATTGAGACATCCAAGCCAACCTCACCTGCACGTGGTGCACCCTGCTGAAGAACGAACGAGGCAATGGCGATAGCGGGGTGGTAGGGTTCTACAGCCTGACTGGGTCGCAACCACCATGTATATGGCGAAAAAGCCCGTCATAGTGATTCCCTTTTACGGGTCACGTTTCGGGATCAGCCTGTGCGTATCCAGCTTTTCGCAGGCCGGCATGACAGCGGCGACCGGCGATGGACAGTATGTACTCGGTGGTCGCCATTGTTTTTGGATTGTACTATGCTTACCATCAGGCATAGTGCAGTCACTTTGCCGTGCTACTATAAAAAAAATATATATATATAATAAGAAAAACCATTTGCTTCATTTAGAAAAACTACGAGAGATATTAAAACAAATGAGCAATCCTCACCTCGTACATTTATAATTGTTGACTAATGTACTTTTAAATTAGTTTAGCAACAAGTCATAAATATTATTAATCTATTTACTTTGTCTTAAAATGAAATGAGTGCACTGTATATCTTTACCGTGAATTACACGTACATACGTGACTCGGTCGTTTCTGACTTTATAATGTACATATACATATAACAAAGGCAAGTGATCTTATTTTGCTGTAATAACTCGCAAATTTTACGCATATAGTCTATATAATTAATATATTTTTATAAGTGGGGCGAGACATTTTAATATTACGTAATATTAAACCTCCCCTCCCCTTCTCTTCCCCCTTCCCGTCCTCCCTCTACCCCAAATACAGGATGGCAATGCACTTTTGTCGTGATCGCTTAACATCAGGTGACCCACCTGTTCGTTTGCCTCCTATGACATCAAAAAAAGAAAAGAGTATAATGTAATAAAGAAATAAAATTAATAACAAAACTCTTTATTTTTTTTAATAAAAACCTTTATTGTATTAGCTTTTTATATTTATTTTAAAATAGTATACCTCAGGCTCTCGTCTTCGTCTTCACGAAAATGGTTTCATTGTGGAATATGAACTTCGTGTTTTATGTGACTTAATTGTGTTCCGTCTTTCTTTTTTTTAATATATCATTACTACTTAATCATTAGTTATTGTAGCCCTATTTATATAATGCTTGTATATTCATAAAATTTGTTATAAGAGTCTAAAAAGTTCTCTATCTGTCAGTAAAAATCGCACTAAAGTCGGTTTAGCCGATTCGGGACTTAGCGCGGACAAACAACAAACACGGAAATTTTATTTATATATATATATATTTAGCTTAAAGTATGCATAAATTCATATACATAAACAGCGTTTAATAAATTATAACATCTAACCCAGAGATGTTACATAATAAGATACAAGAAAAGAGTATTGAAGTCATAAAATTAAAGGAAAATGACGAGTTAATTTTCGCATATTGTTCTGTTCTAATTATTAAACACCTTGTAATAAATAAAGGATATCTAGGTAGTCTGAGGGGGAATAGCTCGTTAGCGGAGTCGTCTGAAAATGACACCACGAACGCTAATTACCCACGAGGACATTTTCATTGCTTTACCGATGCATATTTAGTGCAAAAATATTAAATATTGTACTTACGATATTAGAAATGTAATTTTTTTTTTATATAAATAGTAGCGGCTTTTTTATCATCATTACATAGTATAAAACAAAGTCCCCTACCGCGTATATCATCTGTCTGTCTGTTCGCGATAAACTCAAAAACTACTGAATAGATCTTCATGCGGTTTGCACCAGTAGATAAAGTGATTTATGAGGAACGTTTTGGTATATAAATTGTCCGGGATTTTTTTATAATCATGGCGGGACAGCGTCTGCCAGGCCCGCTAGTATATAATAAATAGTTCAATTATCTACAGCAAAATAGATAACGTATAAACAAACTATCGTGTTCATATATCTACTCACTAAAATCTGTCCACGGTTCTACGCGCTATTTTGGAGCAGTAATTACTTTCGGCTTGTTATTTTACCTCGCATTATTAAAATCCTAATATTATAAATACGAAAGTGGGTTTGCTTGCTTGTTTGTTCTTCATGCCTTCACTACTTAGCTGATCATCGTGAAATCTTACATACTCATTGGAGAACGGGACGTAAGGTACATTACAAAAGTAGACTATTACCGAGGGATATATGAAATCTACATAAAAGCGAGCGAAGCGAGCATATAACTTTTTTTATTTGTTTTTTATCCTCATCAGGGTCTACTGATGTTAAATGATCACCACCGTCCATAGACACTATCAACACCAGTGGAGTCGTAAGTGCGTTGCCAGCCTGTGTTGGGGGAAGGGTAGAGAAAGGAGAAAGGGGAAGGGAAAGAAGGAAAGGAGGTGGGCCTCCGACGCTCTCACTGACCGAACGAAATGCAACCGAACTTCACGTCGGTGTTCTGTGAGAGGGTAGTACTACCCCGGACGAGCCGACCCATTTAAGCTAAAACTAGTAATAGCTACAGTGTGGTTCTACCACCTTCAAATAACTAAAAGTTATTACTATTACTTATAAGTTTAATAGACGCTTGGTTTTGGAATGATATATTTCTCGTGTACAAAATGACATGAAAATCGTTTGACGATAAAAATGTTCTATGATTTATATAATTTCGGAATTTCTTCCCGCGAAAAGAATATCATCAAAAATCTTGTATTAAAAATCTTTTTTTTTTATTTTTAGTATTTTTACAAAATATAAAAGTAATATAATTATACACCTTATCATTTTTATTTTTATATATCCTGTGTACCAAATGAATTCACAATCCAAATTAAAAACAAAAGAAAAATTGCTAACTATATAAAAACGTTTTATACTGCACTAGCGCTCTATGAATTGAGGAACGATATACATTTTAACGTCATATTCGTGATAATTATCCTAATTAATATTATAAATACGAATGTGAATTTTGTTTGTTTGTTTGTCACGTTTTCACGCTATAACTATTTAATCGATAATCATGGAATTCGGTACACACGTTGTCAGGGGAGTACAGAAAAAGGCATAGGATACTTTTCATTAAGAAAAAAAAACTTCTCAAAGATAGGTCAAATGTAACTACATTAACGCGAGCAAAACTAGTATTTAACAAAAGCTGCTTTGGTTAACTGAAAGGAGCGTTAATAGCATGCGTTTTATATATTATGCATTTTAATAATTACTGTAAACTAGCGGGCCCGGCAGACGTTGTCCCGTCCTGAGTATAAAAGAAATTATATACCAAAACCTTTCTCATGAATCACTTTATCTACTGGTGAAAACTGCATGAAAATCCGTTAAGTAGTTTATCGCGAACAGACAGACAAACGCGATAGGCGGCTTTGTTTTATACTTTGTAATGAAATAGAACTGTTAGTCTAAACACATTAACTAGGTACTTGGTAATAGCAACAGAAGTCGAACAGCTAAAACAAGTGATGAAAGTTCATCGAAATTGAAATCTATCATGTTACATACTGAAATTGCAATAACTGCTTCAATACATCAAAAATGTAATAAATATTCAGATAAATTGTCTGTAAATAACAGTTAACAAATGTAATTATTATTTTTTACGACTGTACGATATAGCAGAATTCAGCGAAATGCGATATTTGGTCAAAGAAAAATAAGCACTAATTCCATTAGAAACGCGCGCGAAGCCGCGGGAATATCAATTATAAAATACTACTTTTTGCTCGTGGCTTTGTTTGCATTAATGTAGATTTAATCTCGCGGGAACGGTGCATATTTTCTGCTTAATAGGTACCGTTTGTCCTTTTCTAAACCTCTAACGTATATGCAAAATTACATTATTATTGGTCGAGTAGTTAAGCCGTGAAAGCGTAACAAACAAACAAACTCAATTTCGCATTTATATTATACTAGCCTCTGCCCGCGACTTCGTTCGCGTGGAATAGTGACTTTGGGCTAACGCTAACACGCAACGGAGCTCTCAAGAGGAAAAAACCCCGATTTTGAAACATTCTTCGTTGGTGCTCCGCTCTCATTGGTCTTAGCGTAATGATATATAGCCTATAATCTTCCTCAATAAATGAGCTATACTCAACACTCAAAGAATCTTTCAAATTGGACCAGTAGTTCCTGAGACTACCCCCTACAACGTCACAAACTTTACCTTTTTATAATATTAGTATAGATTATTAGTGAGGATATTTATGTAACGTATTTAAAATATTAATAAATACTCAACGAATTTTGATAGAGCAGCATGAATCCAGATGAATAATATATAATCTAAAAGATGTGTATACAAATATAAATACCTACATACATTACTGGTAACACTAGAGACTTGAAAACTACTAATGATTTACTCACACATGTTTATTAGACTTGAGAACATAACAACCTCCACGTACAGTGGACATTTCGCTGTTATAGTAACAACAAGTGATATAGCCATACATTTTCATAAGAAATCTAAATATTAAAATATAGATAATCGGAAATAAGTTTTTATTCGATAAACGGTTTCTTAATTGATGCGGTTAAAACAAATCCGATGGGTAAAAATAAAGAGAAATCCAATCAAAACGCGGTTAGGGAGTGGCGTGAGAGGTCTGAGCCTCTCATCGCCGTGCCTGAGGATGAAAGGTGAGTCGGTGGATGGAGGTTCATTAAAACACACTATTAGTGATAAACGCTGCGACCGTTCGAACAAGACAAATTCTTCGTAATATTATAGCGACGCCTGTTTAACTTAATAATTCATTTGTTTGAGATTGTACTTGGTTAACACCTAATCTAATGTAAGTAACATCTTGACTGACTCCAAAAACTGCTAGAGTCAGAAACAAGAAATTTAGACAGTTATATGTTTTAGTGGCACAGAAACAGTACGTAGCGATATTCAAAAATTTTACTCCTAATGGGATGGCAAAAATTATAAGGGGGACAAAAAAAATCTTCACCTATTGACTTGAAATTTAGCGCAATGCCGTCCTTATGAAAATAAATAAACATTTATTTCAGGATCTGGCCAATTTCATCCCCTAAGTGTGTAAAATAGGGGCCGAACTTTTTCATTGAAACTGTTAAAGACTTGAAGTTTAGGACAAATAATTACTTGATTTCTTATTCTCTTTAAAATGTCCATCCCCTATGCATACATGTTATCATCCATCAACGCGGGAGAAGCCAGGAACAAAAGCTAATCTATACTAATATTATAAAGAGGTAAAGTTTGTGAGGTTCAAGGAGGTAATCTCAGGAACTACTGGTCAGATTTACTCATTTACCGAGGAAGGCTAAGGCTGTATATCATCACGTTAAGACCAATAGGAGCGTAGCACCAACGAAGAATGTTTCAAATTCGGGTATTTTTCATTTTGATAGCTTCCGCTGCGTGTTAGTTCTTTAAGTGATGTTTATTGGTCATATTATCTACAACAATTATGAATTCTTATCAATATAGTAACTGAGCCAGAACAACGCGTGGCCTGGTCAGCTAGTTCTATTATAAAAGAATGAAATTGACATAAGCCGCGTGCATTACCGACGTACAATTTATCACATTATTCCGTTTTATCTTATTTTCTTTTTACTAGCAATCGCCCGTGCTTTTGTTCGTGGTAATTACAGTAAAACTGTAGTAACAAAATGATAATATAGTTTCCTATTGCCACATAAATATTCACAATCTAATCAATAAATCGAAAATTACCTCTACAAACATACAAACTAAACCTCTTTTTATTACTATTAATGTTTATTTATTCTTTGTTATTATAATTATGTATTATTCAGCTTATTAAATCTGAATGCTGACCGATATAACAGCATTTTAATTCTGTTACAAGACTACTTGTCCCCCGGCACGTTATTTCTTTGCGATTTATAAATGTATTATTTATATTTTTATGGACCGTCTATTGTGATGTTCTACATTCCGATGTAGATATACAAACAGACTACATATACATTTATTTATCATCATATTCGTATTCAATATACACAATAGATCTATCACAGAATTGAAAACACTCTTATAAAATAATATGAACATTCAAATACAGACAGAAGTATTACAGATGTTAATAATATAGGACGTTTTTGTTAAAAAGAGATTAGTTTGTATAACCTATATATGTAAATAAAGTGCAGGTTGTTTGTTCCGGTTAATATCTTAAATGACTGAACTGATTTTAACGAAACTTTTACTGGCAGACATATCTATCTGCCTCTACCATTGAACATACCATAACGATTTTCCATGGACGTTAAGCATTCGCAATAATTAAAGCAGAATTCAAACTAAGCTATATCAATAAATGAACGGTTACAGGGATTATTTTTTAAATATTATCCTGTTATTTCAGAGAACACCCTCCGCATTCATTGCCCCGGTTAAGCGTTGTATTACCAGCAAGTAGTAACTCCAGCTCGGAAAATATACCTATACCAAGACCACAAAGAAAACCTTTGTCTCACGGCGAGTAAGTCATATCTATTATCGGGAATCAATTTGATAACAATTGTCATGAATTATTTGACTAATTCAGTCTACATTTGTTGCTTCCTAGTTCCTCTAAATCAGATCTGAATTATAATCAAAATTTGACTCGATTTAATTTAATTCAATTAATCTCTAATCATTCTTTCAGTAAATTGTATTGAAAATTCGTTACGTAAAATATTCACGCTTCATGTTTTCAATTAACTTATAAGCTCATGTAATAAATAATTTTCCATTGTCTATTTCAAAATATTAAACTAATTAATGTGATTTATCAAAATTGTTTCAGTGAATCAATGACGGTGGTTTTGTCAGCATTTTATGCAAAACTGTTAATCGTTTTAGGAATAGCTTTTCCGGTAACCAGTACTATACAAAATGAACTCTATACGAATATAACTACGGATGTAAGTACACTTGGTAAATTTAATGAGGGTTTGTGCATTATTTAGTAAATGCGATTTATTATAAAGTGTCTAGTTTTTAATTATTATTATTAACTTATAACTGAAGACTTGTTTACATCTAAAAATCTAGTATTGTAAAATGACTATTGTAATTTTTTTGACGTGATAATATATCTTATAAATACATGAACACCGGCTGCACGCACGAAAAAGTATGACTCATTGTCACATTCCGCCTATGCCGAGCGTGCAAGCGAGACCGCGGAAAACAAGCAATAGAGAGACGCGAACGGCCTATGCGTTCGGCTTGTGACGCATCTATCTGTCTTCCACTCCACAGGTCGATGCGTTCGAGTCGTTATCGCATAAAGTTATCGTCCGTAAACAGACTTTACAGACAAAAATTTTTTTTACAATGTTTAATCCTGATTTGTCGACAATATAGTGTCCTTATTAAAAATTAAATACTTCTTTTGGAAGAAGGGGAAAATGGATATAACATTGAGCTTAATATAGAGTTAGTATTATGCAGATAATATTTAGAAAGCTGTGAAACATTACCACAAATAAAGGCCTAGACAGTGCTTATATGCCTTTAAGCAAGTATTATCTATTCATAGAAAAAACTATTTTAGACTTTTTTACTGTTTTATAACGGTAAATAAGTATTCCATTGCTAATTAAGTTATATCATGATACGTTACGAGAACTATCATGAATGCATGGGATTGGAATATAACGATCACCAGCTGCTAATGAGATCAGCTCGTGGTTTTGTATTTAAACCCAACCTATCCTATTCCGTCGTTTCTGAGTCTAATGTTAATGTAACCCGCTGCTAGTGTAAAATAGCTTTAAAAACAAGACTACTGCTTCAAAGGTTACCTAAAAATATGTTCGCAAACTTTACCTCTTCATAATAATAGTATAGGTTTCTAGATTAATTGAAAATAATGAATATTTAAATTAAATTAATGTGTCTTACCGATTTATATTATTTTTTTAGGTATTCACTATGTACTTATATATAGTAAGCATGGCATTTTTGGCTTACACATTCTATCATCTTCGAATGGCTAACCTTGATAAAGATGGTAAGTTGTTCTTTTATTTATATGTATATTATATGTATTTTAATGTTGCATTTAGGTAATATTTCCAATGTATATTTCCTCACAGGATGTAAATTATTATTAAGTTAATCACATTGCACAAGAGCTGCACAAAGGTTCCATTGTTATTACGCCCAACTATTCATTTTTTTTATATTATAGTGGGTAAAGAAACAGGCGGGCCACCTAATGGTAAGTGATCACCGCCGTCCATAGACACTAGCAACACCAGGGGAGTCGCCTGTGCTTAGCCGGTCTGTGTTTGGGGGAGGCGGAGGGAAGGGGTAGGGGAAAGGAGCGGGGAGGTGGGTTATCCGACCCTCTCAATGACCGAGCGAAACGCAACAATGCAAGCACTGTTACTTCATGTCGGTTTCCTATGAGAGGGTGGTACTAGCCCGGACGAGCCGACCCATTCATGGTGAAACCAATAATAGCTTCAGCGTGGCTCTACCACTTTTAGGAGGGTAATATAAGTAGTAGTAAGTATTCGCTATTTACTGCAGTCTTATTAAATAAGTTCGTAAGTCTTCCATTCTATTCCAACTCTATTGTAATCTTCTACTCTATTCTAATATATTAAATAAGTTCTATTTTACAAGCAGACTATTACATTATACTCGTATATACGTACATTGCCATGGGCCCCATTGAAAATCAGCACTGTAGTATCACTCAGTTGTACTGCAGCATGTAGCTGAATTGGAGTATTGTTGTGGGACATTTTAATGAACTATACGTATGTTCTCTTTATTTATCTTGTATCTATGACGTTTTGCAACAATACAAACTTTTTCTTTCTTTCTCCTTACATACTCAGTAATAAGGATCACAATTCAAGAATCGGCACCAATTGTTTTTTAACTCACAAGTCCTTATCTGAAAGCGTTACTTAACCTTTATAGATCTTCTGTGTAATTTACAGATAGAACAAAACGAACTAGATACGGCAGCTTCTACCTACACATGGGAGTAGCTGGATTTGGCGTGGGTTCAATCATCTACTCTTGCCTACAGTTTGGCGGATATTTTGATCTCTCTGGTGACTGTCAACTCATCATAGTGGCCATTAAACCGGCTCTTCGCATCCTGTATCTAATAGCACAAACTGTATTCATATTTTCTTACACTGACGTAAGTTTTATCTGCGTTTATCCTAAATATCTGACACATATTCTTTGAAAACTCTAATGAAGCAATCACGTATACACTTTAACACTTTTTTCAAGGATGATATATCATATACATATGTATTAGGTCTTCGCTAACCATTTAGTACTTATAATTAGCACTTCATTTCCTGTTTTCGAATTATATGTAATATAACATTTAAATTGGAGCAAAGGGTTATCACCGTTATAGTCTTCACTATTACGTCACCAATTGCAGCTACTATGTGTAACGATTTTAAAATATATATATTTTTTTTTACTCATTGCGTGTAAAGTATTTTTAATATTCTTATTGAACTCATCTACATAACAGACATTACTCGACTTGATTTCTCGAGGTTCACTGTTTTGTGATAGAACTCGATATTCAAACATAATTTATATAATTTTAAGATTAAATATTATTGAGATTTTTTACCAAAGAGTGTATAAATATTGTAGATTAGTAGACATAACAATCGTGATGTATGACGAATAGAGACATAAAAGCCTTGTCACGTCGATGGTAAGGAAAATATCTTTTCCATTTTTTTAGTGATAACATTGTAGCTCGCCAGTAACCACTAAACAAAAATATAAAGATAATCGGTTTGACAAACAGAGGAGACTATGGAACTGTTTTATCTTCGCCTATTCATATATACAATATTATAAATTATCTATAAAAGAGATTATTGTAGTTACTCGTCGTTTCCCAGACGTTAAGAATATGAATTTCTTTTTTACCTACAGAGGTAGGTAAAATAAGAATGGATTTGTGAAAAGAACGCTTTTTATTGTTTTTCTTCCTATCATTATTTCAATACTAGTGAACAATAATTTAAAAAATACCTACATAAACTTCTTTGCTACGTTTGTTAAGGGCTACATAATTACATAAATAAATATATTTGGGGTGTAAGGGGTGTCGAATAACATCATAAGGCTTGAGACACCTAAGCCAACCTCACCTGCACGTGGTGCACCCTGCTGAATAACGAACGAGGCAATGGCGAAAGCGGGGTGGTAGGATTCTACAGCCTGACTGGGTCGCAACCACCATGTATATGGCGAAAAAGCCCGTCATAGTGATTCGCTTTTGCGGGTCGCGTTTCGGGGTCAGCCTATACATATCCAGCTTTTCGCAGGCCGGCAAGACAGCGGCGACCGGCGATGGATAGATTTTCTCTCGGTGGTCGCCATTGTTTTTGGATTGTACTGTGCTTACCATCAGGCATAGGGCAGTAATTTACCCGTGCTACAATAAAAAAAAAAGATATTTTGAAGCGAAATCATGGAGCCCAAGCTAGTATGGACAGGTTCTTCAGGGAACTTGCGAGTCGACTGATCGACGTGTTTTGCGATCAGGGGACTGGATAAAACCACTGTCAGCTTATAAGCATTGGCCATACAGAGTAACAATATAGCCAGTCTTTTGAGAACCTTTTCTTCTAACAGCGAGTTTAACAACACGCAATACCTAGAATTTAAAAATAATCCGTGTTATTACAAAAAAGTTAAATACTTGGTTTAAAAAGTTTCCTAATAAATGCACCGCGCTCGCCCGAGGCAAGTTCGCGTTATCCTTTTCACAAGTCTAACCTAACGTAGCCAAAGCGAGACAAAAAAGCAAGATGGCGAACATTCAGCGACCACGGTTCAGTTAATATGAGACCTTTTTAAAGCCAGGGTTCAATACGTATTTAACTTTTTTGTAATAACACCGAATAAGTTTAATTATTAATTTACAATAACTAACATATTTACTCAATTTTACAGGTATTAAATCCTATGAGAGGAGTAGTGCTAGATAGATTCGGTTTAATGCATCTCATAGCCACAAACGTCTGTGAATGGCTGAACGTTGTAGTTCAGGAGACAAGAGACGATATTATCGCCGTAGCCTACAACAGGCCAACGCTACTACGTTACGCCAACATAAGTGGTCATTCAAAAATAGATATCAATGACCAAATTGACAACATGACTATTGAAGAAACCCAAATTATACCTAGTAGGAATATTAGTGATGACCTCTTTACAAATATTACAATAAATTATCTAAATTCGACTATAAAGAATGACGTTTGGATATGCAATGTGTCCGATATGATAACTCCTCTTATAAGAAGCGTAAACCCTTATTTGAGGCCATGCGGAGTAGAGTATAGCCTTCTATGTTCCGTCATTATCGCCGTGATTTGGAACGATATATGCACTGTTCCTGGATCGGTAAGGAAAACCCATATTCTATAATCTAAATAATAATTTAATATAATAAATGATATATTAAATTTAAGTAAATTGTGAATTAACAAAATACATAATTTTCTATAAACTTAAATCAACGTTCAATTTTGAATTTTCATAGAACAGCCATATTTAAACAGCGGCCCGCCGCGCCGGGTCAGTTGGCCCACGCGATTATACTTTATTTTAAATTTCGTACTTTTTAGATAAACTATGAGCTTGCTGAGTAAATAAAATAGATCCCAGGTAACCCAAACGCAATGCGTTCCTTATGATATAAGGAGTATACCAAGCTTGTTTTATTGGACAACCATTTTCACTACATTAATACGTTGTTAATTTGAAATTACGTTTTTTTATTTAATATTTGTAGTTTGCGGCCCGCGACACCATGAGGGAAACGTGTTTGTGGCCCGTTTAAATAAAAAGGTTGAGTACCACTGCCGTAGAACGTGTAAATTTTAAAATAGAAAATTATGGGGTTAAAAGTAAATATAGTCATATCAAAAGAACCGCAATGTCATTTATATTTTATAGCTTTTGCGCGCGGCTTTACGCGTTAATGTAGATCTGACCTATACATCGTCAACAGTACCTTTTTAACATATAACCAATAACAATATATATTATAAAGCAATATATCTTTATATATAAATTTCTTCTGTACGTGTGTACGTTACTGAACTCCTCCTAAACAGCTAGACCGATTTTGATAAAATTTTGTATGTGTGTTCGAGTGGATCCGAGAATGGTTTAGATTTACAATTGGAACCGGTTGGCGGCGCTGCGGTTGAATTTTAGATTTTTTTTCATTATCAAGGCAGGACAACGTCCCCCCGGCCCGCTAGTATATATATATATATATTGCTTTATAATGTTAGATATTTATATACGCTGTTGGTTACTATAGTACAGTACATGCTTAGATGAGAATCAAATGGCCATGTGCGAAATTATATAAAAAAAAGAAGCTGAAATTTTTAATAGAAAGTTTAAATAGTTTCAGTTATTACTTATAGTTTTCTTATACATATAAGAAAACTTAATAATTGAAAGTAATTCTATTTAAACAAAAAGGCATGTTTTTCTGATGCAGTTTTCTTTTTTTTTCATAATTATAACCTTATAACTATTGTAATATTTATTATATTCTTATTTTAATGCTAAAACAAAACCTTTACTTCACTTTTTTCATGCTAAGTACAGATGTCTCCTTGAATAAAGTTTGAACGTATTAATTGAAACAATTTTTAGAAACCTTTAAAGAAATCGTTATCGGAAAAAGAGACTGTGAAGCAATGCTGTACCCCTGTGAAATCAAACAACCATTTTTCTGTAGACTGTGGAAGCGCTCATAAAGGACTTTTTATGGGTATTGCAGTACTCGCTGGAACTATAGTGAGTCTTATGCTTTTCAATGGACTATTCCAGAATGAGAAACATGTGGAATTAGCTCTGCTTCAAGTAAGAAACTATACTTACCTATAAGCCTACTAATAATTTTAAGTTTTTATGACAATTTCACCGACTATTGCAAATTGAATTTCAACAAGTAGCGAAAATTTTATAAAAAGTAAAAAATAAATAGGTACAGTACCCGACTATTGATCTGGTACATCGGGAACAAGAACGAGTTAGTCGTATAAGTAGTTTCGTATAGCGTTATCTTTGTCTATCGCAGTCATTGCGCTGTGCTCTACTGTCTACTGCGACATGCCCAATCAAATAGCGGGTACTGTATTATTTTTATTTTTTATTTTAGCATGGCCAAATGACTGCTCTATGCCTGATGGTAAGCACAGTACAATCCAAAAACAATGGCAACCGCCGAGTGACATTATCCATAGCCGGTCACCGCTGTCATGCCGGCATGCGAAAAGCTAGATATGCACAGGCTGATCCCGAAACGCGACCCGCAGAAGTGAATCACTATGACGGGCTTTTTCGCCTCATACATGGTGGTTGCGAACCATTCAGGCTGTAAAACCCTACCACCCCGGTTTCGCCATTGCCTCGTTTGTTATTCAGCAGGGTACACCACGTGCAGGCGAGGTTGGCTTGGGTGTTTCAAGTCTTAAGATGTTATTCGACACCCCTTACACCCGGTATGTGTATAGGAGACAACATATTTTTAAACTTTAGAAAAGAACACACATTGAGAACGTCGTAAATTTAGTAGTTAATTAAGTCGTTATAATTAACTGATTTTTTTTAAGTAAGAACTTCTTTAAGTGAAACTGAAACGAAAGAATGATATTAAAAGGGTCAATTACATCTATAGGATTTAACGTATGAGAGAATGAGATAGAATATATTCTACAGTGTTTCTTATATCGCGATCTCCTTATTGTACTTTGTAGGTATTATACGTTTGCAAGTGTGTTAGTATGTATGTCTGCGCCTGCCTATGAACGTACAGAATAGACGTTATAATCAGCATCGTATATTGCTCACGTCTATCGTTCATATGAATATTTAATCATTCTTTGTTGAACCCTTTTACCGCGTATAAAATATACACAAGTTTATTTTACTGTATTGTAGTCCGATGAAACCATGGTTACACATCAACGATGAAACCAAGTATAGAATGCTTCAACATGACTTTAACAAAATAGATAGTAGTAGCAACTAGTTTAAATGAAAAATGTATAGAAATTACATTTCTTATTTCATTAAAATAATTGAATATTTAAAATATGAAATAGGGACGTGTGAAACTATTTTTCTCGAGTTTTGATGGTACTTATATACAGTGATTCTTGATTAATTTTTCTTTGCAGATGAACTAACTTTCTTACTAAAACTATTACATTATCTACCTATTTCAAAATTATGTCATCGGGATACGAGAAAACAAGAATTCAACGACCCAAAGAAACTACAGTTCCATTTATATATCCTTGTGTTGTTGTTGTTGTTGCATTTGAAATAATTACTACTTTTGGTTCACGAATGGAATATCAAATATTAATAATGCTGTTACAGATTAATATATGGGAAACAATTCTTTTTATATTGATGACTATTGGGTCAATGGTATGCATTCAGCGGATGAGAACCTTACCGCTTCGTAGGGCTGTATCTGCATTACCTTTAGAGCATTCTCTCTTATTGGTAACCCAGTGCGGAGTATATCTGTATTATTTATTCCAAATAATTGGAACCGGCTTCCTATTACAACGATATCCTGAAGGGACAAGAGCAACCAGGTAATATAACATTTTAATAGAATAATCGTAATTTAACCTTACCTTATATATAACCTTATACATAATAATACCCTGTTTATATTATCATGGTCATATACAAATTTAATTAAGCATATCGCAGAAGCAAAATTATAGAAGAAATGGCTAAATAATGGCTAAAAATTTCATATTAATATTGTATGCCAACCAAAATATAAATTACTACTTGGTAGTAAGATTTCGATATTACCTGTACCTATGTAGAAAAACAGCACTGTCGTTACTTTGCTAATTGACATAATCTAGGATTACACTTTTAGAAGCAAGAGCCGCTCCTGCCGTCGTTCTGTTTTTGCAAAATACGTAATAAACATAGACGCCTGACAAAGAATTTCTTTTCAATCATTCTGCAAAGGCTTAAGCCCATGACGCAATATAATAAAATTACAATGTAGTTTATGATATTTGTTAAATGTAAATTTGTATGTCAATTCTAAATTTATTTGTACTACTAGCCATGTGTTTTATATTATTTCCTATCAGCAACAATATACGTTACATATATTTATCAACTTTGGCGAATTAATTATCAAAAATCCTTTCTATCGAGGTAGGTAGGTAAAATTTCTAATACCACCGGTTTAAGTCATACATTATCTATCAATTAGTTTTAAAATTCAAATGGTGAGAAGGGTTACTAGTATAAACCTACTCATAGATAATCTCACACGAACTTTGATTTAAAAGGTGTTAATTACATAAACAGAATAATATCACCACTGTGCGCGGTAATACAAAGCTCTTGTCAGACTCTGCTCGTTCTGGACGCTTGGACCCGGAGGTGCACCGGCAGCGGACGGCAACGTCCTGGTCGACAGTTAGTCACATTCCTTCTCGTTGGCAACTTCGCATTGTGGCTTTTAAACAGAGTCAAAAACGCTAGAGCAGAATTTCATCCGTTACAGGTAAAATACAATACGTCCTAAATGTTCATGTACATAGCTTTTATTGACATAAAATATATAGTAATATATATAACTACCTGATACTCAAGATTTCCTCAGCGTTGTGTGCAAAAGAAAAAAAAATTGACAACAAATATATTTCGCTTACAAAATTTCTTAAATATATTGTTGTAGTGTTTATAAAAATTATAGTTTCTTAAAACTTTAAATTAAATAAAGATATCGTGATAATATATATTTTTATAAGAATCACGTGTCTATGAAGTAAAACTAACAAAAAATTATCGAAATCTATCCAGTACATACGGTAGTATCTATCATTCTATTTACATAAAAATCTTATCAGTATATCTCTAGTAATATATAAATTTTTAGATATTTTTTTTTTACAAATATTTTTTACAAAAACTTCATATGCAGTTTTAGCATAAAAATATTTGAATTGTATTTGATATAGTTTTATATATTCCTGTACCTGTAAGGCAGTAGAATAAAGCTTTAAAGTCAAAATTAATTTTAAATAAATTTTAGTCACTGTATCATTGACATATAAAAACCCAAGACACACAGTCTCGAATAAAAGTAGCGCTGAAAACCGGCCGCAAAAATTCCCAAATATGCATACGCAATTATAGTAATGCGATAAACTTATGATTTTACAGGTTCACCCATACCTGAATGATTTAAAGTCGTTTTTACAAGAACGAGAGCGACGCGAGACTATTTGAAATGTCTGCATAATCCTAAATAATGCTCTCATTTTTGTATGCCGGCTGTGTGACGTTAAGTGCGCATAAGGATTTTTGTATATCAATACATTGTACGAATAAAAATGAATTCTTATGAATGAAAAATTTATTTTGGCAGATGGAGTTTTATGGTGTTTGGGCATGGACACTGATAACCCACGTGTCAGCTCCCCTACTTGTCTGTTATAGATTTCAAGCCACAGTATGTTTTTACGAAATTTGGAAGAATTCGTATAAGAGGAAAAAGTATTCAAACAACACTTCTAATGGAAATGAATTTGAATTAAAAAATCATGTAGCTTAAAAGTTGCATTTTTTTTATAACACAACTTTAGACATATAACCCTAAAAGACTTATTTATAAAACCAACTAATATTCTGTATAAAGCAAATACAAAACCTGTTTAATTCTAACATCACATTGATAGGGATGTCCAATTCTCAGTAAAAGACGGAGTACAACACGTATTTCGAGAGTAAAAAATTATCTATCACCCACAGACTATTGCACTCTTGGTACGACGTTAATGATAACGATGCTAATCAAAAGTTACTTATTTTTAATTTTATTTTATGTAGTTATTAAAAATTGTTACGGTATAGATAGCAAATACTTGCAATCTTGTATAGGTTTCAAATTATTAGATTACAAATCCATTTTGAAGATGCAGTGCAAGTTCTGTATCCTATAGGTGCATAGAGTAACAAACCTGCGAGTAGTTAATGTAAGCGGTTTCATAATTCTATGTATAGGAGGCTATAGGAATTGATAATTTAATGCGTGCAAAATATACTAACTTCTGCATAACAATAACTTAATGCATATCACTCTGTATAATATTTACAGTGATATAAATAAGCGTTATTTCTAAAATAACACAACTTTATAATTAAAATATATATTATTTAGTAAAGTTCCTAGCTTTTATTAAAATAAATATAAAATGTACATCTCCCGATTTGCCAGATCTTGTATTTTCTTGTGCATATTAATTCCTTTAAGTCGTATACACGTACAAAGAACGCAACTGGCTTAAACAAAACTATAACTAACAACTAATAACAAATTTTTCAATCACAGCATTATCTTATACATTGCCTCTTTAAGCTTGTAAGCTTTAGTGTTACAATAAAAGAATCAATTTTTATAATACAGACAAATTTAAATAAATTAGGTTTGTTTTATCTTTTTATTATTAATTTTTACTTAGACTGGCAACCCGTACTCTTCAAAGACTATTACTGCCATTTTCACATAATAAATTAGTCACTATTGCTTTATGCAATTCTTCTTCTTATGAATATATGGTTCAGGCTTCTAATAATGACTACTTTTGATAATTAATATGCAATGATGGATTTGGGAGGGAATTAGGAGAAAACGGATATAGGATGCATTGGAGCATATATACACATAAATAAGATCAGAGTTCTACAAATAAATATTATGATTATTTTAAGAAACTTTATCTTTTAGACAGGATAGATGAAAGATTGCAGGAAAGGATAGCCTTATAATTAAGACCAGACCACGTTATACTTATGTTCGAAATTACGAAGCATGCTGAATTTTTTTGAAACGCCTTTTCCTTTTTATATTTTCTGCCACCGCCATTGATATTTTGTAAAATACCAATGCAATGTTATGAGGACAAAGTGAATGTGATATTCTGTTTTTATAAAAGCAATACAGGTTTACAAATTCATTCCAGAAAATACCTACCCATATTAGTCAAAGTATCACATTAAAATATCGTTACATAAGTATCGATACTAAAAAGTAGCAATACTTAACCCTTATTCTCATTGGCAATACTATAATTAACTACTGTCATGTAAAAATTGTATACATAACCTTTCGGTAATTATTATTTGATATAAAAGTAAGGTATTCATATAAAAAAATGGCTTCTGTAATGGACGTCGATGAAGAAGAAGTCGAAATGGCCTCATCTAGTAGTGGCAAAGGAGACAAAAAGAGATTTGAAGTGAAAAAGGTAATAACAATTATGCTTTATCATTGTTACCTTTACTTTAAATTTCTTTGTTAAAAATTATAAATAATTAATTTTGTTTTCAGTGGAACGCAGTTGCATTGTGGGCCTGGGGTAAGTATAAGTAGTAGTATTTCATTAAAAATAACAGTCTTAAAATCAATTCCATTACGTTTTATCAAATACCACATTATTCCTGTAAAATTGCTTAGTAAAAATTGTTGAGCTTCTAATTTCTGCCACAACATATACTTGCACTCGCCTTACTCATAGCCCTTGATACCAATATGTTTATATGAATGAATTGTTATAATAGTAATATTCAAATATTTTGATCTTTGTCACAAAAAAGTTTTAACATAATCATAAATAAATTGGTTCACTAATAATATTTAAAAAAATATTTTCTTTTATAGATATTGTGGTTGACAATTGTGCTATCTGCCGTAACCATATAATGGATCTATGCATAGAATGCCAAGCTAACCAAGCGTCTGCTACTAGCGAAGAGTGCACAGTTGCCTGGGGCGTTTGTAATGTAAGTTTTGCAATTTACAAATAAGAAGTAGCATTACTTTATCTTGTAAACAGAATATAAATTGGATGCCTTAATGTAACTACAGATTATATACAATAAATTATGTCTGTTATACATTTTAATGTGTATTTGTACCTGTTGTAGTTGTATTTACTTAAATGTGAATAATTTACTGATATTAACATTTTCTTTCAGCATGCTTTCCACTTTCATTGTATTTCACGATGGCTCAAAACTCGACAAGTTTGTCCACTAGACAATAGGGAATGGGAGTTTCAAAAGTAAGATGTTTTTATAGAATTACTTAATATCTATTTTTTAGTTAGCTTAGTTTTTTTTTACAAAATTCTGTAATTGTAGTCAATAAATGTGATGGAACTTTGGTGGTTATCAGACCTCATGATTATGACCATCCAGCGGTTGAAATGTGACCATAATAAGGGCTACCAACTTTTTTTTTTCTTGGTTTGTTTATGCTATTGACCTAGCAAGGTCTTAACAGCTTCACCAGACTACTAAGGCGAGCACCTAAAGCACTCAGCAAATTTTATTTGACAACTAGCTCAAGGGTGCATGGCACACCTCGGCTTGGGCTGTCGCCTGACCCATGCAATTTGCTACCTATCTGAGCTAAGCTAAGCTACATATTCATACATATATGAGTTATTACAACATATATGTGTACCAAACATACATACCTCAACAACTCTGATATGTATTAACTTCGTTATTGTATATAGATACTATTATCAATATTCTACAAAGGTACAGAGACATAAAGAGAGGGAAATATAATGAATACAGACTTGCAGTGCCTATTTATACATAGATAATATATTAACTTTCTGAGAGCACTGCACTCCTTAGGAACTTTAACTTAAATACCACCAAATTGTGCAAAGGTATTTTTATCAAGTAATATGAAATCTACATTACATAATTTTTGTAAACTGACATCTATTTATTACTTCCTATTTTGTGTAGCCTCTGTAGATAAATCATAAGCCTAGTCATAAATTCAACCGAGACTAGAACTTTGAAGCAAGGAAAATTTACTGTTTTATTTTTCTCACCACATAGTTTTTTTTTTTATTTCTCAATAACTTTGGTTTCCTCATGATAATCATCTCCTTCAATGTACAACTGGAAAATGAAGCCAAAAATACTCATAATACCCAAAATTAACATTTATCAGAGTAACTATTAATGGTACCTATTTAACTTATTATAAAAATCATTTATTAATAAAGTAAATTTTCAAAAAAAAGTATTAACCGACTTCAATATCAATCAAAAACCCATAAGGCACTAAAAAGCGGAAAATAACTAGTTTATCAAAAATAAAACATATGAATATGTGTGCTACCTAGAGATGTATTGGAAGTCGGTGCCAACCAAACCGAAAATCATATCATCTACAGGTACAAAGTTTAAGTCCACTCTCGCGTCTCTGTAATACAAAAATTTTGGTTGGTACCGACTTCCAGTACATCTCTAGGTAGCACACATATTCATATGTTTTATTTTTGATAAACTATTTATTTTCCGCTTTTTAGTGCCTTATGGGTTTTTGATTGATATTGAAGTCGGTTAATACTTTTTTTTGAAAATTTACTTTATTTTTCCATTTTTAGTGTACATAAATATATTTTACTAGCAGTGCCCGCGAACTCCGTTCCGCCTTAAGTATATTAAAATATGCGCATTTTTGCGGTATGGTATCTATCGGTATGGTATGCGATATGGTTTCAATTGGTTGTACAATAAGAAACGTTTGGTACGAACGCAACCTTATCAATAATCCGCGATAGTTTCTACCACCAACTCTGCTACCATCGCTTCACACATTATACACCTTAAGTAATGTAATTACAATGCTTGCGTCATGTTGCAACACAGCAACGAACATAAGCACAATAGGCTCCTAAGAATTGAAGAGTTTTTTTTATAATATTGGTGGCCAACGAACATACGGGTCACCTGATGGTAAGTGATCACGGCCGCCCATGGACAATTGCGATACGAGAGGAAACACAGATGCGTTGCCGGCCCTTAAGAAAGGAGTAGGCTCGTTTCTTGAAAGTTTTCTTACTTTGCCACGGATCCCATAATCAGAACCTAACCAAACTCTCATCAAACTACCCTTGAAGTACATCCTTTTCAATAAAAAATGAATCATCGAAACCGGTTAGCGTAATATTGAGTTATTCGTCTATTTGTCGTGTACATACTTAATGCAAATTTGAAACTTATACGGTTTTGCACTGGATGCCGTTGTCGGAACTGTACCAAATTGAAATGGGACCACTCTGGAAGTACCAGCTTTCAAATAAAAAAAGAATAATCAAAATCGGTTCACCCAATCCAAAGTTATGAGGTAACAAACATAAAAAAAAAAAAAATACAGACGAATTGATAACCTCCTCCTTTTTTTGAAGTCGGTTAAAAATGGGCATTTACATTTTTCAGGTATGGACACTAAACTCGACAAAAAGCAGCACCCGGAAGTCCTGTATTACTTTATAAAAATGGACTTATTATGTCTATATCTCATTAAGTTTTTAATAATAAACAGACTATAATACTAAATTTTTCATTATTCATTTCAATAGTTTGTTATTTATAAATTAAGATTTCTTGTACTCTTTTAAAATTATATAAAAATAGTAAAAAATTACAACAAATACTATATCTTTTTTTATAGGGCCATATTAAAGTCGCTATTTTATATTATTCTTCCAACAACCAATATATACATCTGTATATAACGCATTTTAATTGTGAAACCCCGAAATTAATCCATTAATGACAATACCTTTGGAAGTAAAATCTATAAAATTATGTTATATATTTATGTTCAATAATATTGTGAATAAAAATAGTAAAATAATAATCAGTGCACCAATTATAGAATACCCATGGAATATAACCTATATTTGATCCATATGCACAAATACATTCGCGAAGATATGCATATCTTCATGTTTAACTCTTATCATTTCCCCCATCGATGACGTCACCGTGTACCTGCACTCAAATCCGACAACAGCTTCATTAAAAAAATAAAGTCAGGATATCCTCCTGCACTTGACACCCATTACGTTGTAGGAGGGACGGGTAGTGTCAGACTGTACTGACTAAAGCCCCACGACTGGAGTGCTACGAGATCGAGACAACCCGACAGCAAGACCCACTGTGATAGCCAGGCCGCCTGATCCGCGCCAGCTTGGTCAAACTGTCTCCTCGTCCACAGAACCAGGGCAGTGGAAGGTGTACCCCTTTCCGACTTGGCAGTGAAGAAGACTGTTTCATGATGTTGTCTCATCACCGTCTGTGACATTTTTACGTGGTGTTTTCCAAAGTAACTTTTTAATGTGTACGTCGTCCTCCCAAATAGCGTATTACTTTCAAACAATACTCAATACACATCCGTTCTGTTACAATATATAAAGAATTATTTATACCAAGTGTGAAATTCTTGTAACATAAGAACATATTCGGTATTATTACAAAAAAGTTAAATATATATTGAACCCTGGTTTTAAAAAGGTCTCGTTTTAAATGCACCGCGGTCGCTGAATACTCGCCATCTTGCTCCTTTGTCTCGCTTTGGTTACGTTAAGTTAGATTTGTGAAAAAAGGATAAGGCGAATTTGCCTCGGGCGAGCGCGGTGCATTTATTATGAAACCTTTTTAAACCAAGTATTTAATACGTATTTAACTTTTTTATAATAACACGGATTATATTTATTCTTTGAATCCAGAAAAATGCACGTTTTACGCACATGTTTACAGTGAACAACATATTTTTGCTAAATTTCATGCGGACGAAGTCGCGAGTAACAGCTGGTCTAAAATAGAATAACCTAAATTACTTTTTATACGGTCAGCTATATGCCAATGAAAGTCCCGTGAAACTCGGTCCAATCTTTTTGAAGATAGCTTTGCGAGCAAAGCTACGGTTAACAGCTAGTCTAAATTAAAATAGACTATATTTCTTTTTATAATGTCCGCTATATGCCGGTGAAAGTCCTGTATACATCGGTCGAACCGTTTTGAAGATAGCATTACGGACGAAGCTGCGGTTAACAGCTAGTCTAATTTAAAGTAGCCTAAGTAATTTTTGCTATCTGCCAGTGAAATTCCCGACAAAATCGCTCCAGCCGTTTTGGAGATTACTCGGAACAAACAGACAGACCGTGAAAAAAATTTAAAATTACATTTTTGTTATCAGTTACGTGTATACCTTCACACCCAATCAGTAAAGAAAATTATTTTGATATTTACATACAGACACTTTATTTTTATTATATGTATAGATATACTAAAATGATACAGGTCTGCTGTTGTGTGTACATCAGATAAAACTATTGGATAGATTTCGTTCAAATTATGTTAGTTATCCTTTTTATACACTTGTTCGTAATCTAAAAAATATCAGCAGCCCGGTGAAGCTGTTAAGTCCTAGCTAGGTCAATAGCGTAGTCAGTTCGAGAAAAATCAAAGAAAATATCATCATTAATATAAAAGCTTAAACTTTGAAAAACTACGATTTTTATAAGACCTACGAATTTAGTCATTCATATTTTCTTGCCGTGGCGGGCAGATAAGCTGTGTGGTAACGCGTGCATACGAAAAATGAAATAAACGTATGATATTGTATACAAATAAATTTTATAAGCATAGCATGTTTTTGCTTTAATTTGTTCCTCGGTGCACAAAATATATTGTTAAAATAATAAACAACGCAGACGAAGTCGCGGGTGTCAGTTAGTGTGAAGTAACAATAAATCTTCTGCCTCTTATTTCATTCGACAAAGCAACGAGGCTTTGAGTAAATCAACGTTTATTTGATTCTATTTTACTACTTCCGAATGGACTTGATTGCCTGATTCGTCAACCTGCAAATAAATTTTGATTTCACCTGTTTCCTAAAAAGTAAAATGTAAACCTATTATTAAAAAACGAAATACTAGACTATTAGTAACCGAAACAATACCAAAAAGACGGTTCATTTTGTCAAAACCGACCTCAGGATACTTCGTGGAGAAATAAAACGCATAGAATCGATTGTAACCATTACATGTTTCGTATTATTACATCTATAGACGAGATCGATTAGTGTTTACGGGTTAGACCATCTCTTTCTATTGTTTCGACCACGGTCAATTTTACCAAATAATTATATATAAAAAGTTTTATAAATCGAAATGAATATGGAGTTAAGAAACCTTACACTTAATTAATCTTTCAAAATTATGAATTAAGATGGCTTTATAGTCGGTATATCCATATTTTTTTGTCTGCATTATTTCACTGCTTGTTAAAGTTTGACTTCTTATGGGAGGTTTTTTGTTCATATTCGAACTGACTACGCTATTGACCTACCAAGGTCTTAACAACTTCACCGAACTACCTTATGGGAGGGCTTTGACGAAAACTGGTGAGGGAAAACACTGTCTCTCGGGTAGGATGTTGGAAACACAGATTATCGTCCGATCACCGAAGATAAGCACTGAAACTATATATTTGGAGGTATCATAAAAACTCTAAAAGTTCCATGGGGTCCAACATCTCGTTGAAATAATTAAGTAATTACAAGACATTTTTTAATAATCACCCACTCGATACTGGCAATAATATTCTTCAATAGCAAAGATTGCTTGTAGGCAGATGTATTGTAAGTCATTGTAGGAAGTAAAAGAAAAACATCCATTTAATACTTAAAACAGTTGTAGTATAAAATATGTACTAGTCAGCAATAGGAACTAACAAATCAACAAAAAAGAAAAACATCCATTAACTACTCAAAACAGTTGTAGTATAAATGTACTAGCCAGCAATAGGAAGTAACAAAAAAGAAAAACGTCCATTTACTACTCAAAACAGTTGTAGTATAAATGTACTAGCCAGCAATAGGAACTAACAAATCAACAAAAAAGAAAAACGTCCATTTACTAATCAAAACAGTTGTAGTATAAGTGTACTAGTCAGCAATAGGAACTAACAAATCAACAAAAAAGAAAAACATCCTTTTACTACTCAAAACAGTTGTAGTATAAATGTACTAGGCAACAATAGGAACTTGACAAATCAACAAAAAAGAAAAACATCCATTTACTTCTCAAAACAGTTGTATAAATGTACTAGCCAGCAAAAGGAACTGACAAATCAAACAAAATGTTGAAGGATGAGGGAATTTATTGTTGTTTCACTGAAATTAAAGTATTTTAAACAGCTTATTATTTCAACAATACACAAACTGTTTTGTCTTACATTACTCCCATTAGGAATATTACAAAAGCTAGTATTGATACACTAGCAATATGTTCAACAGCTTACAATAATTATAACCGATGCAGTAAATACGCATTACTTTCTAAATAAATACCTAATAGAACCCAATGTTTATATTGGTAGTATATGTACATGGATCTTACGTCCCGTGATAATAAATAATTATACATAAAACAAATCAGGATTCAATTTTGACCTATATGATAATTATCTTACTGGATAATATCGGCGCGCAACAGATCGCCGTTTTACTTTCTCAACCACGTATTTAAAAATACCATACACGTTAAAATCAACACCAAAATAAAAAAATCAAGACCACTTCCCTAAACGTTTTAGAACTATAATCGCTCATTAATTATATTGGTAAGTGAGATCACATTTAAGGACATACATACCAAAAAACACTAAATGAACATTAATACCAACTAACAATCGCTTACGACTTCCTACTGATTCCTTACGATATAAAAAAGGATAATAAAACAAATGTCACTCGGGGGAGAATACAAAATTCTATCAGTAAAAGATTTTTTACCATCAGATTAACCATTAGTTTCAGATATTGCCTCCTACAAACATCCAATCTTTATAATAATGGTACAGATACATACTTTTTGGATTGAGAAAGTAAGACGATACTAAGCCTATTTTATTATACTCATTCCCATACAGTTGCGAAAATATGTTCACATATTGTTTCCCTTAGTGCTCACATAACACAAGTCTACAATAATGTTCATGATAAGAACTGTCTTTGCTGTTAACAATGATGTTCAAATAAGTGTATATAATCAAATATAAATATAAAATACAAGCAGCTATTCCTTATAGGAGAAAGAGGTATTCTTGATGTTGAAAATGATAAGATGAAGATCCAAATGTACTGAATTTTCGGCACCATGGCCTACATCTGCGACTTTGAACTTCATATATCTAAAAAAAAGTAATTATGAATTTGTAATTACGAATAACTAATTACCTACACGAGGCACGAGCATACCAGTATTCCTAACAATATATTCAAATAATACATGACAGTTGAAAGTTACCTCCATTCATAATTTTATTTCACAACTCCAAAAGTATTTTGTATCTTATAACTGACACATATTGAAGCTTTCAGGTTAATGTTTTGGAATATTTATATGCTCACCAAATCTTTATGTACATACATACAGTTTCATGATTATCATATAATTATTGCAAAATGATACAGACAATGAAATTACATGTCAGAAATTACATAACTGACCATTTAATTACACTGATATTATGATAAATAAAATATGCATTTTAATCAAAATTTTTAAAATATTTTTACTAATTCACTTTCCTCAAATAAGTTCTAATCACAGATAAAACGAAGAAAATAGAACACAATACTTTGTACATACATTATCTTAATACTATTCATTCATCCAATACTCAATATAATATACAATAAAAAGCAACCTCATGATCAACTTATTTGAAGATTGCGAGAAATTAGGTTATCAAAATTTATTTGTGCTAATAAAATAATAAGTAACGACATTTCATTTTAATAAATATTGGAATCATCAAATAATAATCCGATGCCTATCACACAATACACAAAATTCAGAACTTCATATCACAAAATAAATACTAGATGAAATTATTCTAGTCAGTGTCAATTTAACTAATAATTGAATAACGGTGGAAAAATAACCATAAGGTAGTTGCGGCTGTCAGTCTGCTGAAATAGCTGTAGGCAAATCTATAGTACGGCTTTCATTGCCGAAAATTAATCTTAAGCGCTTCATTGGAGGCAGTGGATGGACAGGGTTATGTTTACGATGTCGTTCTTTAGATCGTCGTCGTTTCTTCAGACGCCGGGCTGTCTCGGGATCAACACCTTCTAACCGAAGTACTTCATATTCAGGCGCCTCAGCAGGTCCCCCACAGTCCATTACCTCTTCAACTACAGGACTTCTTTTCACTCGTAATGTTAATTTCAATCCTCTACGTGGTGGTGTACAAGGACAATCACTACTTTTATTTGAACTGTCTACCAACCAAGGTGGTGCAGGATCAGTTTCTTTTCTAGTTTCTTCAGTTCTACTTGATACTTCCACTTTTTGAATTTTATTTATTTTACTATCTGTTAATTCACTAGGGTTAACATTTTCTCTAAATTCAATCTCACTTTTCAAACATGGGCTGTCAGTCACACATTTATCTTCATTACTTTGTTCTTCAATATTGTTGTCCATTGCAACCTCTTCCTTAGAATTAATTGATTCTATTCTTTGTTGTGGAGATTCTTTAGTATCACAATCTTTATCTTTATTGCCTAAATTGATTTGAGATATAACTATGGGGTTAGAGTCCAATTTATTTTCATTGTGATTGTCATGTGAAGATTCGGGTTTAATGTCTGTTTGACTTGTTGTTACTGTGTTTGGCAAATCAGCTTCTTCTTTAGGTGTATTAACATTTCTTTCATATTTACTTTCAGAGCCTCCTCTAGACCCATTTCTTACTTTAGGAAAACTGGGGTGTGTATAAGTATCTAAGAGGCGTTTATGACTTCTCAAAACTATACCAGAATGTGAGTCCCTACTACTACGAGAACTAGTTGTGCTGCAACACCTCGAAAGAGCTGGACGTTTAGTATTATCTGAAGAAAGTATACCATTAACTGTACGACTACTCTCAGTACGCCTTCTCAATCTCTCACCTCGTCTGGAAGCAGAAGACTCTCTGCTGCCGTGTGCTTCAGTACTCCCTGGTCCATCTACAACATCTGCTATACAACCCTGAGCTATTAACAATTCTGCATCATATTTAGTCAAACCTTTCTGTTTCATTTCTTTCATACTAAGCGGAGATACAATTGGGTTTTGCCTACTAGTTATTCGAGCTTTATCTGAATTTTTATTATTTGTAGTTTTTTGAGTTTGTTTGGCTTTTGTTCTATTAATTCTATTATCTGTTTCTCTAAATCTGTATCTTGTAGGTTGCTCATCAATATGAGCACTATCAACTGAAAATGCACCTTTTCCACGTCTTTCACAAGTCTCACATTCACAATAACAATTACCATTTCCAAAAAAGTCTTCTCCATAAAAACAAGTAATTTCCTCTCCAATTTCTATGTCCCTTAAAACACGAACAAAAGCTTTACCACGATCAGTGGCCTCAAAAGTACAAGTAGGTCTACAGTCATGATTAATGTATGCTGCAGGGCCTAACCACAATTGAGCACAATTCTTCCTACAACTATACATAACAGAGAAATCATTTTTTCCAGGGTGCAATAATTGTTTTTCTTCTTCTTCTGTCATTTCAGCTATACAACCAACCAAAAAATCAATCCTTTCATGTTTGAAGAACTTTTTTGTTGTGGAAATTTTTGCTCCTACTCTACCCTCCAAAGAATATCTAAAGCAAGGTTCAATCACAAACCCAGCTTTCTTATCAAAAATTCTTAGATAACGATATATCTGTAAAAAAAAAGAAATTTTGATAACATTAATGTCTCAATTATGAAACATAAACAAATCACATAGAGAGACTATTATACAATTTGTAATACTAACATGTTCACGCAATTTGCTTTGTTCATGTTTGTTTTTACTAAAATGTCTTGGCATCCATTCACCACTGGCTAGTTTTGAATAAGCTTTGTTGTAATCTTGGGTTTGAATAAATTCTTTGATGATACTCTTTAACTGCTCCTTATTCGTTTTCAAAGGTCTGTAACGAATATTCATTTTATGGGTCGTAATGCCAAGATACGGGTCCACTATGAGCGCCGTAGCCAAGTCGTCGTACTCCGACAGCTCACGGGGAGTCATGCCCATCGGCTGCATCTTGTGGAGCACTTGCCTCCCTGGGTATGACGCTGATCCAACAACCATCCTGGAATCCTGAACAACAAAGACGCTAAAATTGTATTGGCCGATCATGAAAATATTTGGGTAGATACTTCTCAATATGTAAGGCATTTTTATTCATATTATTAAAAAACATATAGCTCTATTTACTCATGAACATAAAAATGTAATTGTTTTAGGTACCTAATCAATTTATTTTCTAACTTTTATAAGGACAAACATGGCGGACGAACACGAATCCCAACCATCGACACGTCAAAACTTTAACAATGTTATTTGACCACTTCAAATTCAATTTATGTTAAAAAAATAAATGGATGACATAGAAAAAATATTCTACTATTATATGCACTTACTTATATCATTGAATAGATGTCAATTTCATGATTAAATCCATTAACAACTTCACTATCAAAAAACAGTCGAGATGTTACTGATAGGTTATTTACATTTAATAAACATAACAATTTTGTTATTTTAAATTATGTTTCTTTATTCCATAATTTGTTATTGATAACAAAAAGATAAATAAACTGGTTTATTTCAAATTAAAGTCCAAGAAAAGCTGAAAAACAACCATGTTTTCAAGTAAACTCATTCATACTATATACAACATTGAACGCGTTTAAAAAGACTGTTTAGTTGATTTCAAAATTATGTTGTTTATAAAATTCTTTAGACATCAAAGTTAATAAAAAATATATTAGACAACTAAAAATAAAGCTAAACATTACATTCTAATACGGCATTTGATTGTTACAAAAGTTAAAAATCACTTTAGATATGACAAATACATTTATTCTTATAACAAGCTTTATAAATGTCTGTATATCATAAAGGGCCCTACTGACTACTCACGATTCAAAAACCCGGTGAAGCTTTATAGGCCTGGCAGGGCATGTCTATAGCGTAGTCGATTCGAAAAAAAAAGATTCAATAACTGGTGCAGTTATTTAGCGACATGTACTATTTATTTAATTTTTCGAACTGACTACGCTATTGACCTAGCAAGGCCTTAACAGCTTCACCGGACTACCAAGGCGAGCGCTTAAAGCACTAAGCAGATTTTATTTGACAACTAGCACAAGGGTGCGCGGCACACCTCCACTTGGGCTGTTGCCTGATTCATGCAATTCGCGACCTATCTGAGCTAACCTAAGCTTAGCGACATATTCATACTTATATGAGTTATTGAAACATATATGTATATATATTTTGTAGTCCGGTGAAGCTGTTAAGACCTTGCTTGGTCAATAGCGTAGTCAGTTCGAAGAAAAAAAATATATATATATTTTTAGCGATATGTTTAGGAGTATATGTAACCACGAATAAAGTTAACATTTGTGGAACACTATATTCTAGAGTAGTAGATTTATCTAATTTTGAGTTGTCAAAGTAGTTTTTGTGAATTCTGTTTGTAGAGAGTTAGTATTTAACCTTCCTTGTACAGATGATATCAAGGCTAATTTGTTCAAATCAAACTTTATGCATTCCGTCCGGATCAGATTAAAAGCAGACATACACGATATATACAGGCAATATGGAAAACCCATACGAATAATGTTAACTAGAAGCGTCCTCTGCCACGTCTGTTTATCTGTTTGCGATAAACTAAAAAAGTAATGAACGGATTTTCATAAAGTTTTTACCAGTAGATGAATGAATCACATGAGGAAGGTTTAGGCATATAATTTATCAAGGTTTTTTTTTTATTGTTAGGGCGGGATAACGTTCACCGGGCGCGCTAGTTCAATTATAAATTTACTTACTATAAAATTAGAGCTGGGAAAATTCTTTAATAGTATTATCGATATTGACGACAAACAAAATACACTTCATTCGGTTCACCAAACTCCATACATCGTCATAAAAAGACATAAGGTTCAGTGTTACGGACAGATGAGTTATCAGGTCTCCATGTAAATAAATGTTTCTATGTACTACGAACAGAGAAGTTGTCGTGTTTCTATATATTCCTATCTACTAATGTAACTAAATGTAATGTTTGTGTAATGGGATGTCTTTTATAATAATAAATACGATATATTTTGTATGTTTAATGTGTCTGTTACAGGCAGACGAGCTATTATTAGCTATTGTCTATGTGTATAAATTTGTTTATGTAATACGTACAGATAAACTGTCGTATTTCCTATGTAACTGATATTAATGTACAATATGTCTTATGTGATATTTAAAAATATCACTCATGTAATAATTCAAATATAACCGTCAACACGGTTATTATTATTATTTGTCTAATGTTATACGGAATCATCACTGAAAATATAATGTGAATTTATCTAAACTGTGTAAATGTGTGGATGAACGTGCGGCAGTAAGGCACGTATAATGTACTAATTGTAGGGTTAAACTGAGGAAAATATGTATTGTCACCGGCTCGTTACATACGATTATATACATTGTGAAAGTTAAAATATACAGTCCACTGAAGTTATTGAAGTCGATCAATGTTTTATTGCTTCTGAAGCCTGAAACCAACTCTGAACCCAACATTCAGATTTCAGAAAATTTACGGTTATCGAGACGCCGGCCTTTTAGGCGACATCTACAATGCCATACAATACATCTACAATGTAAGTAAAAATTCTATACGTAAATTAGGTATGCTAAATAAATCTAAATTAGAATCGATCATCGATGAATGTATAGTTAAGTATTTATTTCCATAGGAAACAAACTACAGTTTAAAAGTGAAACTATAAGTTTGGAAGAAAGCCTTTTAATGGAAAGGGAATCTAATCAGCGAGAGTTTTGAAGCGAAAACCTCTTGTGTCGCATTGAGCGAAAAAAATATTGATAGGGGAAAAAAATATGGTTTCGCGTCACCGATAACCTTGACATTCTAATGAAATGTCACCAATGACCTCGACGTGCTTGCATGCTATTACGCTTGTGCCGACATTGTATATACACTATTGTTTATTGTGCTTGTTTACATTTTTAGATGGGTGAAATCCTTTGACTTCGTGTGATCGTCCGTCACCGATGACGTCGATAAGCTTGTGTATGAAATAATAGCCTGTGCACATTTAATATTGCTAATTTCTATTGGACTCGTACAGCCCATTATATGTTTGATTCAGTCCGTTGAAGCTGTAAAGACCTTGATAGACCAATAGCGTAGTCAGTTCGAGAAAAAAAATGTTTGATTGATTAATAAACTATATAAAAGTGCATATAATTATTGGTTGGAGTGCCAAAAGATGTGAAAATCTATCATTAGGTTACTAATAATAATGTATAAATGATAAAATCGAAATAATTCGGACTATAATTGATTTTAAAATTCGAAATAAGAACACAGTTATTGTTTTGAGTTTTCACTTCTATCGGCGGTCCATATACTACCTCGACTTTATTTTAATATAGCAGGTAACAGTGAATTTCGAGGATAGCCGAAATTCAGGAAATCTTTTATGATCCTGACATCGCCGACAACAATACTTGCCGTTTTGATAGTGAAAAATTGTAATAAAATCAAACCAAAATATTTGAAGTTATACTTCTTTTGGTGCGTTAGGGAAAAATGATTACAGTAATTTTTACGATGCGCGTGCACACCGTCACGAAAAACCGACACCCTGAAGTTATTACGATGCGCGCGCACCGTCACGAAAAACCGACACCCTGAAGTTAGGTATAGTCAACTTTTTCTATTGTTAGTGTCGTATTTTCTACAAACGTAGAATAAGGCGAAAGATAAAATTTTTGAAAGGTTTTTATCTTGCTACGCCAAAGAAGTATAACTTCTAACACGTATACATAAGTACACACACACTTTTTTTTTTATTGATGTGAAACTTCTCTTAAGAGAGCTTTGAAATTTTGATCTGCACCCTTTTGTGTGACGAAAAGTGGTGAGGGTAAAAATTATATTCACCGATGTTATGCAACTTCGCGTGCGATCAGTACTTGGCTGGGTGACCGTCAGAGAACACCGCGTGACGTTGGCCTTCTGTTGTATGTTTAAAATAATATATTTTGCCCTGATGCAAATTTTTCAGATATGGTAAAATAACAACAAACACATAACTATTATAATAACATAATAATACATAACAAAACTATTTTCACGAATTAAAATGTCGCTTGAAATCCATTGCTTTGTATGTAAGATCGACATTACGTTGTGCCATCAGACACCAAGTGTTTCCGTGACGCATAATTATTACTGCAATGTGCGAAATCTTTAACCATTGTTGCATACGGCTTGTGGTATCCATGAGGTAAAATCTATCAATTTTTTTTAAATAATATGTGTACAAGCAGACTTACAAATTTATTCATGTAAATATTCTAAAAGTGGTGAAGAGCATCATCACCAAACCTATTTTGGACACATGCCATAAAAGTAGTACTTTTGTTACGCTGCTTTTTTTTCAAGATGATTACTCTATTGGCTTGACAGATCGGTTCGGTTTTGATATTTTACTACTATATACCTACGTTTATGGTGTTATTTCTTACTGTTGTCAAGCTTGAACTTGATTAAAAAGAACAAAAAATACAAGTTTTTTATGACTAATAAACTACAGATATTGATGTGGAACTACCATTATAAAAATGTTCTCAAAAATACCATTGGTTAATGCTTATTTAATTGTATGATAATTATTGTAATCTACATTATTTAAATTTTTTCCTTAGACATACATAATAGTATATACATATTTTAATTAAGTTATTTTACAAGTATTAAATTTCTAAAAAATTGTTATTCTTTAGAAATAAAACTGCAAATTTACAACTATCTGTGAATACAACTATGTGTGATACATTTATTACTTGTCTTTGGTAGCATCACAGAATAGAAGTATTATTTTTCTGTGTCACTGAAATATTTTTATTTTAGGTACGTTCAGTGCCTTTGTGCTTTGGAATAATTTAGTCTATGGAATACCTCACTCATGTGCGTTTGTGTGTCGCGCTTTGTTTAAAATTGTAAAAAGAAAATAGGTTAAAACTTGAACAATTTGAAATAAAATTGTGGTGCGGTAACATAAATTGCTCTATATTTTTTTTGTATTGATTTTAACCATTCGATACAGTTATTTTGTTATGGGAGTTTTTATAATCTAATTTGATATCACTTATCTCATTTCCTAAGAGTATATAAAATTCTAATTTTGTCATTACATATCGAATTTGAAATCGTCTTGTGCATTTATAACGTTTACGTATATGTAACTTACAGTAAGTAAGAATTTTTAAATTTATTTTCGGTTATAATAAATTATTATAACAGTTAAATTATTAATTTATAAATATTATGGTTCTATATAATCGTGAGATAGATATTTTTATTTAAAAATATAAAATAAATCACGGATTGTTTGATAAATCCTTAATTAAATAGGACTTTCATAATAACAAAAGTATATAATTGTGTTCAGCATAAATATAGTTTCATTATTCTATCTTTGTTTACACAGTTGAATGTGTATTGTAAAATATGTAAGAAAATAAACATGTTTGTAATATCAGTGCATGTGTCCATAGTTATATGAACCATACATATATAATATAGTTTCTTAGTGAAGCTAGTAGATAGTTATCATTGTGCAAAATTCCATATGCTCTAAGAACAGTTATAGTTATTCTTTCTCATTATGTAAGTTTGTAGTTAGTCCACAATAGCCTAGTCACTTCGAAAAAAATAATACCTTATATTTAGTCACAAAAGTTTTTGAAATCTTATTTTAATTTTTATAATAGCTTTGTATACATATGTCACATATTTACTTATAATAAAACTAAACTATCACTATTGATAATTATTTAAAAAAGAAATACTGAAAGATGTCACCATCATTTCAGTTTCAGAACATATTTTGGGGTGTAAGGGGTGTTGAATAACATCATAAGATTTGAAAGACCCAAGCCAACCTCACCTGCACGTGGTACACCCTGCTGAATAACGAACTAGGCAATGGCGAAAGCAGGGTGATAGGGTTTTACAGCCTGACTGGGTTGGGGGTTTTGGGATCAGCCTGTGCATATCCAGCTTTTCACAGGCGTGTTTGACAGTGGCGACCGGCGATGGATAGTGTGTCACTCTGTAGTCGCCTTTATTTATGGATTGTACTGAGCTTACCATCAGGCATAGTGCAGTCATTTTGCCGTGCTCTATAATAAAAAATAAAAATAATACAGTATCCTCTATTTGATTGGGCATGTCGCAGCAGAGAGTAGAGCATAGCCCAATGACTGCGATTGACAAAGATAACGCTAATAGATATTAAAAGACAATGATAATAAGATAAAAAAAAAATCCATTAATATTTAGATTATTCTTTAAGATATTTTGGATTTTTTAAGATAATTAAAATTAAACACAGAATAAAGCAGAACACTTTTTTGATAATTAAAAAAATGTTTATTACTAGTAAATTATATTTATATTAATGCACAGTTGAGTTTTAGCGATTTAAATGAATTTACAAAGGTGGATTTAAATGTAATTTTGAAATGTTTTGTGACTTTTTAGTATGTTATGTTACAGGTAACAAGTTAAAGATGTCTCACTCATCAGGATCTTCAGGAAGCCTTAAAAATGGAGTCATCGATTTTACTGCGGGGTCTTTAGGTAAATTTATTTTCTATTAACATAGTTTTTTACCAACATTTAATAAGTAAATATTGTGTATTGATTAACCTTGCTCTTATGCTGTTAAAATCAATAATTTCTTCAATTAATAAACACTATATTTATTTAGGTGGCATTGCTGTGGTGTATGTAGGTCAACCATTAGATACTGTGAAAGTAAAAATGCAAACATTTCCCCATCTTTATAAAGGAATGTATAATTGCTTGAAACAAACTTTAAAGAATGATGGAATAATCCGTGGATTGTATGCTGGTACAACACCTGCAATAATGGCAAATGTTGCAGAAAACTCTGTACTCTTTGCAGCATATGGATATTGTCAAAAGTTTGTTTGCAGACTTACTGGAGTAGAGGTAATTTATTCAATTACATTTCTTATCTTACTTTCCTTACTTTTTATTGCTCATGTTTTTAACAGTTGTCTGTTCACTTGTGGGGACCAATTGTGCATCTAATTAATTTTAAAAGATAAGAAAATGAAGATACTTATTTATTTTTGGATTTAATTATATTTATATGTTAACTAACGAGTCCGACTGACGTTGTCCCACCCTGATAAAAAAAAACCTTGACAAATTATACACCTAAACATTCCTCAGGAACCACTTTATCTATTAGTAAGAACCATATGAAAACCTGCTTAATAGTTTTTATGTTTATTGTGAACAGACAGACGGACGTAGCTGAGGACTTTGTTTTATAATATATAGTGATACATCTCTTCTGATTTTTTTAACTAAAAATTCATATAGTTGTTAAATTCATTATTATAAAACGCAATTTCGTTATTGATTCAGAGGTAAAGGTATTATGATTTTTGTGTGTTTGAAATGTAGGAGGCTCAGGTATTTAGTGAAAAATGTTGAAGTCCTAGTATGTTTTCTACCTGTATGGCTATTGAATGGATGATTTACATTCAAAATTGATCACTAAATACCTGACAGTGTATACTGGCTATTCCACTTAGAACCAAATCGCTTTCTAGGCTTAGTGGGTTACAATCTTCACTTTACAATAACAAATAACATCAGATGAGGCTGTGGTGAATAAGGGCATAATAAAGTCTTTAACAATATTTTTATCCAGTATGTTACTTTAAAGGCTTCGTACTTATATGATATGATGATCAAGCATGAAATTTAATTTGTTGTTAATCAACACTACCAAATAAAAGCTGCTGTTCTTGCTGTTGAAAATCTATGGTCAAGAACTTTTAAGATGTGCCTGTGACTTACCTGGAGAGCCTTTTGATTCTAGAAGATGCTTCTAGTCTTTAGCATGCTATTAATTTGGGCCACATTATCATTCAATATCAGCCGGGCTACTGTATATCAAATCATTAACCAGACTACTTTAGATTATACATACGACTTCTGTAGGAATGTTATTTATGATTCAATTAATTTTATTAATTTTAATTCGATATAAAATCTAACAAAATATGAGGATTAAAAAAAAACAAATTCTGTTATTGTTATTATACATCCTCAAAGTAATAGTTACATCATCCGTAATTAGAATCTTCGTAAATTCAGTAATTGATAACTTGAATTATGTTTTGGTTAAAAATGAACTCGCGGTTATCAGTTGACCCACATCGTAATAATACATTTTTATTGCAATTCGATAGATTCTACGTCTGATGTTCTTATTCTGACAGATTCGTGTTCTGTATATGGAGTGGAAATGACTCGGTTTCAACCTTGTGAGTAATTATAAGAGTGAATCAAGTTATGTGAAGAATAGTCAATAAAAAATGTACTATAGTAAATAACAAATAGATTTGCTAATTTTAACAGAGCTCGTGTGTGTGTTTCATTTCGCATCACTAGTACAATTAGGTATTACATTTCTAGGGCTTTTATAGATACTTATGTGAGCAATAGTATTTTCATTTCAGTCGGCAACTATTCAGGAATCATAACAAATTTAGGAAAACCATTTTTTTAAATCCGTTTTTCTTTTTGATCTTCTCATAATATATAAAAAGCCATAATTAATGATGATGGTTAGCGAGTAACGACACCGCGTACCGAAAAAAGCGTAATAAAATTATAGCATCGTGGTAGTTTTTTATAAGCCCGCCTGGCTTACTGCAATCCTCAAGTTAACCATTCCAAGCAGATCTTTATGTTCTGGTATCAGCACTTACGAGTGCATCCCTTATTTACCATCATTTGATATTGTGGGCAAACACTAAAATCTATAAAAAAAAATAAAGAGCGTCTTTTGTGCAAAGTTGCGTACTTCTGGAACCACTATTCCAATAGTCCATTCACTGATATTATATTACCTTCTTTAAATTTTATGATTACTATTTCGTCTTCATGGATAAGCGTTATGTGGAAACCAGAAGTCAAACTGAAAACTTTTCTATCTGCCTGTAAAAATCAGATCATCTATTTCTAAGATTAATTCCAGATAAACATCACACACATCCATCCTGTTTGTTGTTTGTTCTGTTTATTACACAACGTGTTTTATCTGTATTTGCGTCTGTAATAAAGATAGAAATATATAAATAAACACTTAATGTACTACGTATTTATATGAAAATAGTATAGCAAAATTATTATTATTTCAACTCTAGCAATAATAATGTTATAAAATAATAGGTCTTTACCTATGAAATTGCCGTTCTGCAGTACTGGCCATTTCAAATCAAAATAATTTTTGTTTGGCTAAGAATTCTAATTTCAAATTAATATTATTTTAAAAACATGGAATTCTTTTTCCAAAAGTAGTCATTTGTTTATTGATTAGTGTTACATTTTCATCGCTTTTCAATATTTTTTGTCATCATGGATACGTTAAAAATTCGAGTAATTATGGAATATGAGTACCTTCCTGGCAGCAACGCGGCACAAGCGGCACGCAATATCAACGACGAAAGGCGATTGTGGAAGCTGATGATACACAATCTACGGCTGAATTAGCAGCAGCTTTCGACGTTAGCGTCAAAATAATATTGGTCCATTTGCGTCAAATTGGCAAGGTTAAGAAGCTTGACAAATGGGTGCCTCACGAACTCAATGATCGCCAGCGCGAAGTATGCGTCGAGAAGTGCGTTGCACTGCTCAACAGACACTCAAATGAAGGAATTTTGATCCGCATTGTTACCTGCGATGAAAAATGGATTCTGTTTGATAACCGCAAGTGCTCAGCAAGTTGGTTGGATCCTGGTTCAGCACCTTACAATGCCCTAAACGAAAAGTTACCCCTAGAAAATTGATGGTCACCGTTTGGTGGTCTAGCGCCGGTGTGATTCATCACAGTTTCTTACCAAACGGGGTGAGCATTACTGCAGATGTGTACTGTGAAGAACTGAACACAATGATGGAAAAGCTGGTACATCTACAACCAGCATTGGTCAATCGCTCGTCTACGCTGCTCCTGCACGACAACGCGCGACCTCATACTGTACAGCAGACGGTCTCCAAGTTGCAAGAACTGGAATTGGAAGTTCTCCGTCATCCGCCCTACTCACCAGACCTTGCGCCTACAGATTACTATTTTTTCCAGAATTTGGATAACTCCTTGTCGGAAAAAAAATGTAATACCCGAGAGACAGTACAAAATGCCTTTGAAGAATTTGTTGCCTCCTGTCCAACTGATTTCTTTAAGAAGGGCATCAATAAACTGCCACTGCATTGGCATTGATTGCATGGGTGATTACTTCGATTAATACAAATAAAAAAAATCGTTTCAAATTTTTCATAAAAAACGGCAATTTCATAGGTAAAGACCTAATATAAGCACGTCCTAACTTACTGCTGCCCTAGACTCATTTGTTAAAAGGATTTTCTTAAGTAATATATAGCTTTAATTTTATATATTTTGTGTAAGCGTGTTCTCTATATATGCTTTTTGATCATTTCCACTTTTGATTTATTTAATATAATAATGTTTATAAAACTAAAAAAAATCTTAAAAACGTTAATACGAATGGTGTTTGCGTTTTGGTTCTCCACATTTATCATGCAGACATTACATATATCTAATAGTAGTTGACATTGAACGTGCACTGCACTTCTTGTTCAGTAAAGTTACGGAACACTTGACATGTCTTTATATTCAAAATCCTTCAACCATGACAAACGTAACTATGTCGTACCTGATGACGTTTCTATGTGCCTCAAGTCAGGTATCGCAGGTATACCCTTGATTTCCGAAGTCGGCTATCACAAGCATGTACTAGCTGACCCACTGTAGTTGTTACATTTTTTAATGTAACTCGACAAAGTAATGGCACTTCATTAAAAAATAATGGTTACCACTGATATATTTACAATCTAAGGATAGTTATTGCTGTCATTCCATTTTGCAAGTTACACTGGCTGATGCTAAATCTTGGTAAAATAAAAATTCTCTTATGTACGTCTCTTAACGGATTTATCATTAATTCGACGGTGGTAACTATAAAAGGAGCCAAATTTTTGAAGATTAAATGCAGGACATGTAGGGGGGGCGAGGAAGCGAGAGTGGTAGAATGCGAACTATAAAATTATGGCGGTAAAGTGGAATAACATTTAAAAAAATCAAGTTACTGAAGTTATTTTATGTTTACAATCATGTTATCTTCATATTGATATTTCCATCATAGCTTTTGTTTAAAATGTCATAGAAGTTTTCAAAAGTACCCATATTAAATTTTATCTTATACATATCACAAGGTTTGATCTTTGACGGAGATTATCTTTTGGAAATCTATAGTGTATTGCGCAACACGTACGGATGCTGCGTTGTGTGTAGATAGATATGTATGTGTAATGTGGTAGAGTCGAAAAATAATCATACGGGGCTTATCCAACGTTTACAGGAATATTTTACTAATCATTGTAAAGCGGGGTTACACTGGTATTATGAGACGACTCTGCAGAATTTGGGACGGTTGGCTGCCTAAATCTATCCAATTATGTACAATCATCCTAAAATCTCAATTGATTATTGGACACTTTAGTCAATAGGCTTTAGCGTGTCACACTGCCACTAGGTGTAATAACTACACTAAATACTATACGTAGTCGCTTTTCATTCTTTTTTTTTTTTCTTCGAACTGACTACGCTATTAGCCAAGCAAGGTCTTAACAGCTTCACCGGACGACTAAGGCGAGTGCTTAAAGCACTCAGCCGATTTTATTTTGACAACTAGCTCAAGGGTGCGCGACACATCTCGGCTTTGGCTGTTGCCTGATACATGCAATTCGCGAACTATCTGAGCTAACTAAAGCTAAGCTAACTATTCATACATATATGAGTTGATGAAACATATATGTGTACCAAGCATGCATACCTCAACAACTCTTATATATATTGCGTATCGGATAATATTCTAAACTATTTCAGTTTGATAAGGAAAAAAATAAAACCCTTCCACTTGCATGTGTTAGCGTGTATGCGTGCACATGTGTGGAGGTGATATGTGTAATGTTGTCGCAGTGATGTAAGATTTTGTGTCACTGTATCGCGCCAACAGCGTACTCAATGGCTCCACGCCGAGGGAACGGACCTAGGCTTGAGCTGCTGCCGAGGGGGGATATAATCTTGTAATATTAGTTATCATTGTGCCAAGTTTCGTCATAATCGGTTCAGTACTTTCAGAGTGATGCGTGTCACAGGGACAGACAGACAGACAGACAAAAATCTTAAAGATCATCCTATGTCCTATCATCTGTAAAAAAATAATATATGTTTATAAATTCATGTGATTTTTGTAGAAGGTCGATCAGTTGTCAGCCCTGGGTAATGCATCGGCGGGATTCCTTGCAGCGTTTTTCTCTTCCTTCACATTGTGCCCAACAGAACTGATCAAGTGTCAACTACAAGCTATGCGCGAAGTCAGTGTGCAGGGCTCACAAACAGCTGTACGATGATCCTTTTTGGGTATTTCATTTAATATAGTTATATTCTTTGCAAATTTAAGTGTATTTTTTTAACATAAATGGATACAATCAAACATTGTATTGAATCAATGTTGTTTCAATTGAATCAATTGTATTCAAACAATCATGTATTTATAAGGAAAATAGAAAAATATTGTCGCAGCAACTACCTTTTATAGTTCTGTCGAGTTGCTATTATATTTTATTATACTGCAGAAAATGATACATGCGTCAATATATATTATCATACTAAGTTGTTCGTAACAAGGTTACCCGGTGCCGTGACTAGATAATACGTATTTACTGATACATAAGTTAACATTACTATTCACTTACATAGGTGAATCAAACAAGCGCGTGTAGTAAAGTTTACTTAAAGATCTTTCGTAATTATAAAATAAAACACGACTTTTACAATATTTCCTCTATAAAATGTGAACGAATTTATAAACAACACCACAGAAGAATGACGCTCATTCGGGTATTGGTAATGGGTCGGCTCGTCCGAGGTAGTACCAGCCTCTCACAGAATACCGACGTGAAGTAACTGTGTTTGCATTGTTGCGTTTCGTTCGGTCAGTGAGAGAGCCGGAGGCCCACTTCCTTTCCTGCTTTCCCTTCCCCTTTCTCCTTTACCGATCCCTCCCCCATACACAGGCTAGCAACGCACTTGCGACTCCCCTGATGTTGCTAGTGTCTATGGACGGTGGTGATCACTTAACATCAGGTGACCCACATGTTAGCTTGCCGCCTTTTGGCATAAAAAAAATTCTACGAATAGTCTATTTTTCTTTGACCAAAAACAGGGTCAATTTATTCTATTTTCCATCCATATTTACAATAAAAATAATTACTCATGGTTTTAAGCAAAACATATTACGCTCAGCATTATGATAATGAATGCTGTTGTTGTTAATTTCTTATCTAAAATTATTATATCTATGACATTGATTCATTATTACGTATAATATTTTACGTTAGTATGTAATATTATGCGAATATTTATATATATACACTCATCAAAAAAGTCTAAGCAACATGTACTAATTTAAATTTTAGGATGGTTCTTCACATTATAACGTTGTATTTTATTTTTAAAATAATATCTTTAGGGTTCTATGATGTAAAAATAACAGCTGTTGTCTTTATAAGTTCTTTTAATAACAGAAATGAACAATATTAGAATATACTGTAGAAACTAAGATACATAAGAAACTAAACTTTTTTCTTACAAAATGAAATTTCTAAAGAAAATGTATTTATTGTGAAAGAATAGAACAATTTAATACAAAGTATGGTCTCCTCTGCTATTCAGAACTTGTCGGCAACGATTATTCATTGAATTAATGAGACTGTTTATGTCATCTTGCGGTATTCGCTCCCAATGGAATTGTAGCAAATCCTTCAGCTGTTGGGTTGTTGTCGCTCCGTCCAAGTCCTTCAAAACACGTCTCTGGAGCATGTCCCATGCGTGCTCGATGGGGTTGAGATCTGGCGATTGTGCAGGTCAGGGCAATACCCGGATGTTCTCCGTTGCAAAGTATTCACTGGTTCGCCGAGCTGTATGTGAACGCGCATTGTCATGCATTAACCTAAAATCGGAGCCAAAGGTTTGTGCAAATGGGTAGACATAAGGTCTGAGAATATCCTCAATGTAATTTTCAGCATTCATGTTTCCATTTACAAAAACGAGCTCAGTTCGCCTGTTCTTCATAATACCCGCCCATAACATAACTGTTGAGCCGCTGTATGGATGAACTTCCTGAACGCACCTGAGCCTTTCAGTATTTCCGGGCCGACGATACACTCGCACCCTTCTTGTATCAGGCTTAAACCCGAATCGCGACTCATCGGAAAACATAATTTTATCCCATTGTTCCTGGGTCCATGTTATGCGTTCTCTACACCATTCATATCGACGAGCGCGATTCCCGTGACGTATCGGTGGGCACCTGATTGGGCGTCGAGCTCGTAGGCCGTACTCATGCAGTCGATTTCGCACAGTTTGAGGACTTACATCAACACCACTTGAAATTTGTAGCCTCAAACTTATCTCTCGAGCGGTTAACATCGGCTGGCGTCTTGCAGTCAGTTGTATGTACCGGTCTTGCCGAGTGGTTGTACTCCTTTTACGGCCTGTATGCTGTTCAGCGGGTTCTCCTGTATTATTGTAGACGACAAATAACACTTCTATGAATGCCAAAATGTCGAGATACCTGAGATTGATTACTTCCCGCTTGCAACATCCCTACAGCTCTTTGCATTTCATCTGCCATCAAATGACGTCGCTTCATGACGTAAAGAATATCTAACAATTCAATTTTGTCGCTAACATTATTTAAATGGTTAGTAAAATTATAAAATCAAGACTAAACGTAGCAATTAAAACGCACTTAAAATCAAACAAATTCGCAGTCATTTCAATTTTATGAAAAAACAAAACATAATCAAATTTTTTTATTTACAACCAGCCAGTATGTCATCAATAACAAAAAAGTTTACTTACCTACGCACTTTGTTTGAGTAAATACTTAGAAATTAATTAATATAAATGGTAAAATTTGTAATATCACGCATGTTGCTTAGACTTTTTTGATGTGTGTATATCTATTTATAATAACTTTTCAGGTTAGAGTGACGCCATTGCAACTAACACAGCAAATATTCAAACAGTATGGAATACAAGGGTTGTTTAGGGGCCTTGTCCCGACAATAATGAGAGAGATGCCGGGATATTTCTTCTTTTTTGGCGGCTATGAAGGTGAATATAATTAACAATTGTAATTTTCCTAACTTGAAGTTAATCTATCTCAGAACTGTCAAACGTCAAGATTTGTAGGCCCACGATATATTTCTGCGCGATAGTTTTTAAACGGTTGCTTTTGGCGATATGTGTGGAGGATCAGAGCATATATCGTGTTCACGTCTTTTAAATAAAATTATACTGAACTTTGATAATATACGCTTGTCTCTTTCTATCGTAAAGCAGCAGTCCTGTTGCTGTTTTTAAGCTAGAAGGGTATCGTTGGCCATTTACCTACACTAGCATACGACTTATCTTCAGGAGTAAATAACTTTGTACGTACTGAAAACGTGGTATGTTTACAGGTACATACTTATTTGATTTAACTACGTTAATTGTTTTTATTAGATATCGCAATATCTAGTTCACAAAGTTCACGTGAATATCATTATGTAAACAAAAAATTGCAGCCGCCGGAACACACCTATAGATGACGACAGGTTTTCAACTTCAGGGTAGTAGCTAGCCAAGTGAGTTTCGAAAAAGCCTTACGACCATACTATGGTTTCATACAAGGATTTCAGCTTACGTCGATCAGCTCTATATTCGAAGTAAGCCTAGGGCCGTTCTCTCGGCGTGGAGCCCTTGAGTGCGCTGCTTGCGCGATACAGTGACACAAAATCTTACATCCCTGCGACAACATTACACATATCACCTCCACACGCATACACGCTTACACATGAAAGTGGATGGGTTTTATTTTTTTCCCTTATAAAATTGAAATAGTTTAGAAAATTATTCGATACGAAATATATATAAGAGTTATTGAGGTATGTATGCTTGGTACACATATACGTTTCAACAACTCATATATGTATGAATAGTTAGGCTAGCTCAGATAGGTCGCGAATTGCATGTATCAGCCAACAGCCCAAGCCGAGGTGTGCCGTACACCCTTGAGCTAGTTGCCCAAATAAAATCGGCTGAGTGCCTTAATCGCTCGCCTTAGTAGTCTGGTGAAGCTGTTAAAACCTTGTTAGGTCAATAGCGTAGTCAGTTCGAAAAAAAAATCTATATTCGAAGACGGTAACGGCTAAGCCATCATCGGTTCATTACAATATAAGATACAATAATTGTATGAAAGGAAATTATATGTACATTATTATTATTACAATTAAATAGGTATCATTATATTTCTTAACGTCATGTAGTTGTTTGGTATTTATAGCCGATGTTACTATACTGTTATATTGCTAATTTTAGGAACAAGAGAACTGCTCGCTAAACCCGGCCAGTCTAAAGATGATATCGGTTTCATCAAGACCATGATCGCCGGAGCAGTTGGCGGATTAGTTTTATGGACGGTGATATTCCCTACAGATGTTATCAAATCCAGGGTTCAAATATCCAATAAGAGTCAAAAGTTCCTGACAGTCGGCTATGAGATCGTCAGACAGGAAGGTTTGTTGCAAAATACTCACAATTTTATAATTGTGTAATAATGTAATATAATTATGTAATAGTTTATGATTTACGTGATAAGGAGAGTAATTACTTAGATTACAATATGACCAATATCACAACTTATCACAGTTTTTTAAATATTACTTAATCTTGTTTCCATTTTATGCTAGAAAATGTGTTGATCTCAATGTAAATTATCATTCTGTTTCATCCATTCATTGAAAGGTATTCGAAATATAGATGTAAGAACTGCTTAAGGTAAAAAGATAATGGTAAATGTTAATAAGTAGTGAACTTTAAGTAGAAAAGGTGGAAAATTGCTGAAAGTGAAGCAACTGTTTGAAAAGAGTGATGGATGTGAGACAGTCAGTGATCTAAATGTAAATTTTCATTTTTTTCATTCGTTCATTTATAGGTACTCTAAATATAATAATAATAGGACTGCTAAAATTAAGAAGTTAATGGTAAATTTTAAAAAGTAGTGAAATTTGAGTAAAAAATTTGAGAAGTTGCTGAAAGTGAAGCAGTTGCTTGAAAAGAGCGATGAATATTAGAGAGTTGCTGTTGTTAGTGTAAATTTTCATTATTTTTTATATATTTAAACGTTGATTAAAAGGTACTTAAAAAGATTTAGAAGGAACTGTAAAGTTAAGAAGTTAAGGTGAATATTAAGAAGTAGTGATCTTTCAGTTAAAAAGGTGAGAAGTTACTGAAAGCTCAAGGCCTACATTGAATAGAAAAATTTTGAAATTCTTTGATGTGGACATTTTTTCGACATGTTAAAGATTTATTTGAAATATTTCTTATATATTATTGTATGTTTTATTTCCACCTAATTTTAATGTAATATAATATAAATCGAAACACTTAACTTTTCAGGGGTGTTAGCTCTGTATAATGGACTTAAACCAACACTAGTAAGAACTATCCCAGCGACTGCAGCGCTGTTTGTTGTCTATGAATATTCGAAGAAGTTTATGCACAAATCATTTGGTGATTAACATAAAATAAAAAGTTTATAATTAGTCAAATTTATTCCATATATGTTGCATTATATAAGTATTTAAGTACTTATTCTTACATTGTTTTATGTAAATAGAATAAAAATGTTGAATTTATGTTTTAATTATTATTTTTAGTACTGATTTCTTATATCTATTTTGTTCGAAGGCGTGTAGAGTCGCAGCAAAATAAAAAATCTCTCGCCTGGAAGACTAATTCTAATATGGGTATGCTAAATAAAATATTCATTCTATTATGTACCTTCAAGATTGTTGGGTTGGTGCTTAATTTAAAACCTTTTCAATTATATTCTTCAACCGCTTTTTTGGGTAGATGTTAAAAATTTTTGGGGGTCAATCGAATAAAAAACAATAGCACAGAACCCTTCTCCAAAAATTCAGTAACAAATAGCCATTGCTCTATGCGGATACATTCAGTAGTTTTAACGTGATTGAGCCTCATAGGAACTCTATTTTATTATATACTAGCTCACACCTGCGACTTCGTCTGCGTTATTTACTATCTTAACAATATATTTGAAGAAAAGACGAAAAAAATACAAAGTAAAAATATACTTTGCTTACAAAATTTCTTTGTACACAATATTACCCGTTTACTTCCTCTCATCTACGCACACACGACCGCTTGCTCCACTTCATACATTGCTCCACGCGTAGTACTTATAAAATTTGTTTCTTAATATAAATGTATTATAATGTATTAAGATGTGATATTTTTAGATAAGAATCAAATGTTTGTCAATAAGATCAAAAGAGCCATAAATATAAATGCATTGCCTTTTGAGTGATGTGCGCACAATTGATAGAGTGAACCGATTTTAATCAAACAAGACTAAATGATACTCTAGGATATACTTCATGATTTTCTTACTGTCATTGTATCACAAACGTTCTTAAACAGCGGTGCGTGCACAAACAGACATATATTAAATTACTTATCGTTAGTCGCTTCCAATATTTTTTTACAGTAATTCTCAAGTGTATTAATATATATATATATATACTAGCGAGTCTGGTGGACGTTGATCCGCCTTGATAATACAAAAAAACGTAGACAAATATATACCTAAACCCGCATGAAAATCCGTTAAGTAGTTTTTGAGTTTATCGCGAACAGACAGACAGACATGGCAGAAGACTTTGTTTTATACTATCTAATGATAAATATTTTTGTAACAATTTCTGTAAATCACTCTTGTATATTTGTGAAATATAAATAACTAGGGCGTGCAGCAGGCCTAGTATATTTCATACATCACTACTTACTTTTTTTTCGAACTGTTTTACGCTATCGGCCTGATACTGACGGGCCTTCACAACTTCATCGGACTACTAAGGCAAGCGCTAAGGCACTCTGCCGATCTAAAGTGCCTGTGTTATATCACACGTGCATATCCACAGACTAGTAGAGATGCACAGGTATGTATATTATCATGACGTTTGCTCATTACATCGTATGATGAGGACGATACACATATGAAGGAGATAGTCATTAAAGCAACACGTGCCATCCACAATAAAAGATAATCTTTTAAATGAAAATGTATCTTATTCACACAAAGACAATAATCGTCACGATCTCGATCGATCGATCTTTTCACAATGATTCTTTGATGGGATTATCCTTGACTGAACGTGGGAAACGAGTGATTGTTGTCAGGACATTTTAACCGTTGAAATATTCGCGTGCGATTACCCGCGCGTTTGGGGAAAGAGTTCTCCTGTAAAGGCTAATCACGGTTTTATCTAAACACGCGTGCTTATAAGAGATACTTTTAGCTGGTTACTGGTGTAATCCATGATTAATTGCCTTTATAGGATTTGTTCTTTCATTCTCGATTACAGTGCTCAGGACTGAACGCGTGAAAGCGTGTTCACACATTGACGACCGATTATAGGTATTAACACATTTTTAATCCTTTAATTATTCATGCGCGATTACGGTGCGTTTATAGTGGTAGAGCTACGCTGAAACTATTACTGGTTTCAGCATAAATGGGTCGGCTCACCCGGGGTAGTACCACCCTCTCATAGAAAACCGACGTGAAGTAACAGCGCTTGCATTGTTGCGTTTCTTTCGGCCAGTGAAAGCGTCCCCTCCCCTCTCCTCTCCCTCCCCTAACCCTTCCCCCCAAAGGATGGCAACGCACTTGCGACTCCTCTGATGTTAGTGTCCATGGACGGTGGTGATCACTTAACATTAGGTGACCCACCTGTTCGCTTGCCATCTATGACATAAAAAGAAACCCGTGTTGTTGTAATCAGAGGGTAAGATTGCTCGTGTAAAACCTAATCAGGTGCGATTCACCTTGAGATACTTTTGTCATCTGGAAAGTGGGAAAAACATAGTTTTGTCTAAACCCGCGTGCTTATAAAATTGCTCTTAACTGGTTGCGGTTGTAGCCCATATTTGTCCTTGTGCACTGGATTTGAAAGCTAGAGCACGTATATCATAAGATATTATATTCGTCTTTTTTTAGAGTATGATATATTTAAGAAAAATGATGTCTTACTGTGTGAACAAATACAGAGAGCAACAGGGTCTGACCATGTTTCGATGATCATAAAGCTATTTACTTATGGATACTTGTATATCTGTTACAAAAATTGAACATAACGTAACTAGAGGAAATACTAGTACTATATGAAAATTGAAATGTAGTATTCATGAAGGAGCCACTCTGCAAGGGTAAAAAATAACATATCTGTTTCATCTCTAATTAAAATACTTATTACAATTTATACAGTCTACTTTGTTTTTATACACGTGTGACTTTTTCTCTCAAATAACTGTAACATTTGTAAAGCTTTAGAAATCCCCTGTTGCGACTTCTTTTTACATAATGTAATACGCGTCAGTTTTCTATCCTTTGTGAAAAAATGTGCGTGTGTTTACGTTAGAAGCATACATGATCATGGTCTTTGTACTTGTTTACCTTTAGACTCGCATTTTTCAAAAACATTTGCGCAAAGGAAAGATTGTGTGCGTAAAGTCAACTATTTAAAACCGTTGTTTCTTCTTATTATAATTTTATTTAATTATAAAACAATAATAATAGTAATAATGTTTTGATAAATCTAGCCCATATCGAAACTGGCTGGTTTTTAACCGACTTCGAAAAAGGAGGAGGTTACTACGTTCTGTTGTATGTATTATTTTGAATGTATGTTAATCGATATCTCCGTCAATTATGAACCAATTTTAATGATTCTTTTTTTATTTAAATCGGTTATATTCAGAGGTGGTCCCATATAAATTTGAAGAAGATTTCCAACCCCTAAAGGAGTGAAAATCGTTTATTTCATTTTCACCCACTTCATCTTTACGTATTTTCGTGAAATTGGAACCGATTTATTATACCCATTAGAAACCAGATATATTTATGCACACTAAAAATGAAAAATAAATATTTTTTAAAAAAAAAAAAAATAAACCGCCTTCGATGTGAAAAACTAATAAGGCACTAAAAAACGAAATATAACTGAATTATTAAATTAACCAAAGGAAATAAAAAATCTTGATATTTGCGCTACCTAATAATATATTAGAAGTCGATGCCAACCTACATTTCAAATTTGTTGCAGGTAATAAAATATGTACGTGTACCATACACGAGAGTGGACCGAAACTTTGTATGATATGAATTTAGGTTGGAATTGACTTTAAATATTAAAAATATTTAATAATATTAGGTAGCGCAAATATCAATATTTTTTATTTAATTTGGTTAATTTAATAATTCAGTTATTTTTCGCTTTTTAGTGCCTTATTATTTTTTCACATCTAAGGCGGTCTATATTTTTTTGTAAAAAATGTTTAATGCGTGCTATTTATAAATACACCTTTTATATACTTTATATATTTATATTCGCTTTAAAATAATATTATAAATTATAAAAACGCTGAGACATTTCAGGTAAAAAAAAGCACGCAAACATCCAGAATGAAAAACCAAAATACTAATTTTAATTTAATACTGATGATTTTTTAATTACATTTTAGCCAGTAAGTCACGGATAAAAGATCTATCTATTCTTTATTCCGTGAAAGCAAGTAATGGAAAAAATGTTTGCCATTATTTTATTAGTAGGCAACATTCCCCTGTTCTACTGTCAAATCATAAATCGCGTTCATCGTAAATTGTCATTTCATGTGGGTTATTGAACATCTTGAAAGTACGTTTGTGTAATAACGAATAAATAAATAACGAATCATTCTCAATTCTGTTCAACAAAGACAAGCGTGTTGACAACAAGGTTAGTGTAAAATATATAAACATGTTTCTATTTTATAAGATGGCGACTTATCCACTAATTATTCTTTGTTTTGTCGTGTAGATGCCAAACATAAAATTGCAGTCTTCGGATAACGAAGTCTTTGTTGTTGACGTAGAAATAGCTAAATGCTCTGTAACTATCAAAACGATGTTAGAAGATTTAGGCATGGAAGATGACGAGGAAGAAGTTGTACCATTACCAAATGTTAACTCGGCTATTCTCAAAAAAGTAATTCAGTGGGCAACGTACCATAAAGATGACCCACCATTGCCTGAGGATGACGAGAATAAAGAAAAGAGGACTGACGACATTTCATCCTGGGATGCTGATTTTCTCAAAGTCGACCAAGGCACTCTCTTTGAATTAATCTTAGCTGCTAATTATCTAGACATCAAAGGTTTGCTGGATGTCACTTGTAAGACAGTTGCTAACATGATCAAGGGCAAGACACCAGAAGAAATACGTAAAACCTTTAACATCAAAAATGATTTTACTGCAGCTGAAGAAGATCAAGTGCGCAAAGAAAATGAATGGTGTGAAGAGAAGTAATATGTATAAAAGTAATAATTTATCTAATTTAGTTTTTGATTAAAAATTAATGAAAACGTTTAAGCTGTCTTTTGAATAACAGGTTTGTCTTTGACCATTTCTTTTAAAATATTACCTGTATTATCATAGTATTATAGAGAATTCTTATTGTTTGAAATGGTTTCTACCATCTTTATTATTCTGTGATACTCTGTTACAGCAAAATTTTCAACTAAATATAACAATTTCCTAAGTTTCTTGTTAAATATAGTCTTTTATTTTGTAAGTTGTTCCATGATAACATATTTGGTTTTGCTATCCATTGTGTTAAATTTGAGTTGTAATAATATTGTTTCTAATGTAATAAAACATATATAATTACAGTATGAAGTAAATAGGAACCAATTTTTGTTCTACTATCATGTATGACTATTCTCATGTGCTGAAAACATAGATCCTCTTTACCTTGATATATAATTTTAAAAGTTTTCTCAATCATTATTGAAAAATAATCAGTAACATTTTTTAATGTACACTAAGGAAAAAAAATTACAATGTACACAAATTAAATTATAATTTCTTAAGTTATAGTTTATCTACTACTTGATGTACTATCTAGAAACAGACATTATAAATTTAAAATATGGTCAGAGTGCTTTGGTTTAAAGATTTTTTGTCATTCTATTATAAAAAGGTTTTTATACTAGCTTGCAGAAAGTAGTTCGTGTTTATAATCTCAAAAAGTGACAAATGAGAAATACACTGAATACTGATTATTGTTGTTAAATTTCTGCTACAGAAATACATTTAAAAAAACGTGGCTTCTATTATGCCAAGGCTAACAGCTCTACATAAATTTTACAATTGACTCCTGAAGTACAATGGTCCTAATGCAAGTTATGATTACTAAAATATCTTAATATACATGTACAATGGTCACAATAAAGTCGAGATCAAAACACTCATAAAAAAATAAGAGACCATTTTAATATTTGTATATGCCACAACTATATCTTCAAAGTATTTCATATAGCTAGGATTGTTAGCTTCCTGAAATAGAAAATGTTCTGCCAAGCACCAATCAGGGTGTTCTGCCATCAACGGTTGACAAAGCTAGTATATTTCCAGACTAAGATTATTATCAATTTGAACCAAATGATTAAAATCCCATAAACATAAATTGTAATTGTAGTTAGACAGTGGATTATAAGAAACATAAATCTAAAAATTTGGTGTTTTTATTGAAAAATAAATAGTTTACAGTAAGTTATTATAAAATGATATGACAGGTCTATGATTTACATATTATTAGTTGACTACTGACATTTTCTTATTATAATAATATCAGGTAGGTTGTATTTGTTGTTTGTTCCTGAATTCTGTGCATATAATTAGTGTATACAGTCAAATAATAAATAGAAGTTGGTTGACGAATGCCTCCAAATATTAATATGAATAAATATCATAAGCTATTGTATATATATAATAACTAAGGATATTCTTAAGCTATAAAAACATGTATTAAATTATCCCGTATATAATTTCAGTATTATAATAACTCTCAGGAATAAACAATTTATTGAAACAATTAAGTATAGGACTGTTGAATTGCCCAAGATAAGATCCACAGGAGGCAGCACCAAGTATAAGACCAATAAAAAATGCTGCACTAGTTAGTAGTATGACCATACAGTAAAATCTGTTTTGAGTTGCCAATAATTCCTTACACAACCATAAAAAGTCACAAAATGAGCTGAAATAAAATAGAAATAAGTAACTAGTATTAGTTATACCAAATGACTTTTTTAAATATACTTAATGGATTTCTAAAATCCATATAAAAATAGGCTAACACTTGATGACAATTCCACCTCGTCTTAAAGAGATGATGTGAAGTTAACATGCCCATAGAAACTGGCACTCAGATACAGTAGTGTATTTGGCTAAAGATATTTGGTGACAAACATTCAATTTAAGAGTGGCAGCAACTAAATAGATATTGGAAAGTACTCTACCAAAATGTTATGGATTGTCACCATAGATAAGTAGTCTGTAAAGGCACCTTTCCTGTGTTGGTTACAATATATTCCCTCACCAAAGTCTGACATGTAGGATTTCAACAGATTGTTACTCCAAAGATGGAACCTTTACAAATAATAAACATAACTACCCTAGTGCATAATTTTAAATTTCTATAAAATTATGGTAAAATGAAATTAATGTAAGGAAGATATCTTTTCTTTTTTTTTTCTCGAACTGACTACGCTATTGACCCTGGTTCTTCACAGCTTCACCGGACTACCGAAGATATCTATTTTGAATTTATTGCATCTACTTAACTTGATAAAACAACTCAAGTGTTGTGGGTATCAGTGCATTTAATTCACAAAGTGTGAGTACAAATAGATGTCATTAAATTATGAACTCATGTTAAATTTAACGCGCAAACAACTCATATTTTTAAAATCAAACAGACAAAGATGGTAGTTGGTACTTATTCACAGTTTAGTCTGTCTCTGATACAGATTTAGGTGGTTACTTTTGTATTACCTATTTATTTACCTCGTTTAGATTATCATGGATATTTATTATTAATGATTTTTAGTCTCAAAGTATAATAGCTATTCACCCACCTGCAGCATCTTGTGTTATCGTATAGTAATTTATCGGTTTCATCTAATAAACGTTGTAATTGTTGCTGAGCTAATGTGATCACTGGACATTTCTTATGAAGTATATTAGCAATTTCTACTTCAGGATCTAAGTCGCAGGTGCAACCAGGAGTGTTAATAATTTCGTCACTCCTAGGACTTATGTTAGGCACATTGTGTGTTTCAAAAGTCGAATTGTTGTCATCTGTTTCATGTATTATTCGTCTATCGTTCTTGTATGTTTTCCTGGCATATTTATAAACGTTTTGTACTCTATAATCATCTGAAGCCATGTTACGACAAAATATATATCTGACGTTAGGTACATGTAAGTCAAATACTTATTTGTTAAAATATTATCCTAGAGAATTTATCTATGATATTATAAATGACACAATGAGATCAATTATATTTTGAAAATGCATATTTCCGAATAATATTATTTCCTAACTACTATAAGGAACATAATGATATATCAATGCCTATGTCAATAAAACCGCTACCTATTTGTAGCCTATGATATGTCGATATGAGTAGTAACATTTTTAATGTTTATATTTTATTTTACCGCGCATAAGCTCCTAAGTGAACCTTAATTCAAATAAAAAATTGATATATTGTTTACTATAGATTATTAAAAGTATATAAAGATCATATAGATAAAACATATGTAAGTATATTTAGATTTGCATGCAAGGTACGCAATCAATGATTATTATTAATATTGTCCTTTGTATGTGACCTCTACAAAATGCAGTAGTTATTATAGGGTGCATTGGGTTAATGACGAACATTGTAACCAGCGTAATAATATTTTACAACAACTATGATTAGTCTGGACGCTACATTGATTACCCGTATTACATCCGTCATTATGAGTCTGCAGAAGCAACGAGCAACGGTAAGCACGTGTTGGTTTGCAGTTTTCTCATACAAGTATTTTCCTCGCAATGTTTGGTTATTCCTAATAAGCTCAATACATATTTTTTGAAATTCTAATGGATTTTGTTCATTTTTTTAATCTTATTTTGCAATTTTTTGGAAAAATATAACATTCTACGGGTTCTTTTAATTTTTTTTTCTGAAATATCCGTCTGGGGTTATTTAATTTAAGTATATAATAATTTTGCAACAACCCGGTGTAGCTTTTTCATAGAAATTGTCAGTAATTCTCATCCTTTAAGGACATTAATTTTATATCTAAGTAAGATAAACTTACAATTGAGATATTTTTACATTTCTTACATTTTTCTCCAGTCGTGCAACAAATTCATGTTACAACAACTCCCATAATCTTTTACTAACCTACATAGTTTTGATATTTGTACATTATAAACAAAAAGTACTTCATTTTTTTTAAATTTATTATGTCTTTTTTAGTAATGTTAACAATTAGGAACATTTTTATGTCGTACCATGTCACTCGCTAAGTTACTTTTCCATCAACTGGCATTTATCATTGGCATAGTATAAAACAAAGTCTCCTACCGCGTCTGTCTGTTCGCGATAAACTGATGAGAAACTACCGAACGGATTTTCATGTGGTTTTCAACGGTGGATAGAGTGATTGATGAGGAAATGTTTTTAGTATATAATTGGTCAAGGTTTTTTTCATAATCAGGGCGGGACAACGTCTGTCAGGCCCACTAGTTATTATTAAATAACTTAAATGGTGAACAAGTTTACATACGATATCTGTGGTATATAGTGTCTGTATGTAATTTCAAAATATCTTTGATAATTTGATATGAAAGTAACAAAAATAAGTGATAACAAAAAAGCAATTAAAAAAATTTGTCGGTATGTCTGTGTTTGTTCCGGGTAATCTCCGAAACGCTGAACCGATTTTGATAAGAATTTCACAGGCAGATTGCTAAAATTACAGGGGGCTGACATAGGCTACTTTGCTTTATACTAGCTTTTATTTGAGTCTTTGTCCGCATTTTTATCTCCAACACCATTGGCCCAATTTTCATGGAACTATCGTTGGCAGATAGCTGACTTTATAATAAATAATTTAGATTATTTAATTTTAGTCTAGCTGTCACCCGCGGCTTCGTAAATCTCATTTGACACTGTTATTAATTATATATCTAAAGTACACGTTACAGTAACTGGCGTGCGTGACATACTTACAAATGTTTTTGAAAGAGTATTTCTGTAATTGTACATCTCACAATTTTACATTTCTAATACAATTTCGGAAACGCGAGCATAGCCGCGGGTAAAAGCTAGTCTACCATAAATGTCTATTAAGTAAAAAGATCATAAAATAAGAACGGTCATAAACATAAAATTACTTTGTATAATTCAATGAAATGTACAACTCCAGTAATGTATTAGAAACTTACGAAATAACCCCAACGCATCCTAATTTTTTCTGGCCTTATCATTCGACGACTAGAACTGTTTAGGTATAGACAACAAATATATGGGTATGGTTTAATAAAATTGATTATTTACTGCCCATAAATATATTTCTGTAAATGGATACCATATCTAAACATTATCATATTACAATTAGGTATATACTATGTTGACATAAGTACAGATATGACTACACATTTATATGTTCATTTAATATATCACTTACAACTATGTTTATATTGATATAAAGTACATGCACACAGATTGTGCAACATTTGGCACAATTAATAAATTTATGTTGTGCACAAATAGATACATCAAACAAAGAGGTTTCAAGTAACACTATGTGATAATGCCCTATGATACATAAGAGCACAATCTACACTACACTTTCGACAAAGTTAAAATTATATTCATACAGTATACTTTCTTTCTTGAATTTTGAAATATAAATAGATTTACTATATTTTACAAAATATGAATATAATTTGGCATTAAATTTGGTTTTGAAATTTGTATAAAATTCATATATTCTAATAACAAATATTACAAAAATACATAAGTACATTATTTTATAAATGTGTTATGTTAAACTATATTTTAATATATCAGTTTATATGTCAATAGAACTTTCAAAATAGTATTCTAACATATCATGTATATATTTCATTTTTTTAATATTTACTATGTTCCTGAACATAGAATTACAAGCAAAAATTGATTGTTCGCAAACTACACTCACTTTATTTAAATATATATAGTACAAAATAGATTCTTGATTATATCTATTTATAAATCCGCAACAGGGAAATGGTTAAGAACTTCTTCCTCCTCTGTTTCTCAGCCAATTTTCTTCATTTTTTTTTGTTTTTTAGATATTGATAAGTTTTATGTTATCAATAAAAACATTGGAAAAGTTTTTTTTCTATGGTCGAAGGACTGGACAAGCACTGGTACTAATAAAAATTAATATTATTTTGAGCCCACATTATACTTTGAAAGGAGGTAGAACTTATATGTAAGTAAAACCTACTTTAAAATATAAACTAGTTTTAGAGATCACTGTCAACAAAATGACCAGACAGATACCATATAATAGATATTTTGTCATGAGATTATGACACTACACAGGTATGTATATATATGTAGTCTGCTGTAGGTATCAAAGTAATAGTGGGTTTTTAATATATTATTTGCTATCAGATCCAAAATATTATATGTGCTTTTTGATTTCTAATACAAGTTTACTTGTAAAGAAATCCAGTAACATACAAAACGAAATAGTATGATTATTTAAATTATTAGCACTATGATGAAAATATGAATTAAGAGAAAAAAAAATATTTTGTGCATAAATTCTTATTCAAAACTAAAAGTAAGCAACAATGAATATTATCACATTTAAAATTGTAAAATTCTATTAAAATGTACAAAATTAAACAATATATCACAAAATCTTGAAATTGTACATAATACAGTCTCTAAAATATACACAGATATAATAATATTTCTAATTAGAACCTTTAATAATATATTTGAACTCAACAAAGTTAATTCAAATTCTCAAGCCTTTCCTTGAGCCGAAAATATATTTTCAAACTGGGTCTCAGTATCGTAAAAAGCATAACAAGGAGAACTAAAATAAAACTGATATACCTCAGTGTATCTCCAAATGACCACCAATGACTGTAGAATCCGAGCAAAATTGCAATTACTCCAAGTATGAATGTAATCAGTCCTACAGAAGCGTGTAAGAGTTTTGTATAAATTGGTGCAAGATAATGCTTCAGTTTCAAGCTATAGAGGGCACCAACACCTCCAATCATGGTAACAGACATGAATATCAAAGATGCTAACCCAAATTTTGCATGTAGAGAAGTGAAGTGTGGCTTGTCATTTATTATTTTATTAGACATGATGACTATGAAACCAATTATGATTATTATCCCACCTATTACTTGTAAAACCCAATGGCGTGCACTGCGTAGACGTATTGGCATCCACTCAGTAGCTAAGTCACCTGGTGAAACTGCATTTATGGCAGTAGTCATGACAATCATCCACTGTAACAATAGAAAAGTATAGAGTCAAGTGTGGATTGCTATACTGCCTCTATAGTGAAAGATAAAAGTCATTAAACCTCTTTTTATGTTCAGGGAATAATCCTGTCACTATGTCACTTTTAGTTATGCCTAAAAAACTTATACTTACACCCAAAGACATCAGTGTCGGATGGAAAGAGAACAGAGAAACGCCCTTACTAAAAGAACAGTACGTGATTATCCCGACAAATATTACTGCGCATATATTACTGATAAGGTTTAAATAACTTGGCTTTGCAGAATTATTTGAGGCGACTAAGCGTGCCGATTCAGAATGTCTTTCAGACGTCGCCATTTCCTCTATATCCGCTTCGTTTTGCTCATGTATATTATCCATAAAATGAGATGAGATGAAGCTTTGTTGACTAGTATTTTAAAGATATTTATTTTTTGTCAAGTCTAGAGAAACAATGTGGGGCCCAGCAAATAGCCAGAAACACTTCACAGTTTAGAGATAACACCACATCACGTAGGCTGTGATCTCTGGGCTGTGACCAAAGAGTATAATAAGTAATATAGGTTGACAGTGTTTAGTTATCAGAAAAAAAAACAATGAAAGTGATAAGAAGTTAAGAGATGTTCGATACCATGAATGTCGTCATAGATAGTAACCGCGTAATAGAGTAATCAAATAGTTATCGTTAGTAATCGAATAGATATTGAATAGTCTGTTTTGTACGAGTCTGCATACGAGCACATGCGTCGCTGCTCTACTAGTAACAAATCTTTTGCGAGAAAACCTAATCTTTCTTCAAGTTCAACTTCGGAATCAGCAAATCATCGCTATAGTTGTGAGTCATTCATTAATGAAACGTCGATGTTTTTTATCAATACATTGATCATAAATGATTACTGTTTTATTAGAAACAAAAATCTTCTATTTATGTACTCGATCACCGTTGTAAAAATAAACCAGACAGGTTTATCAGTCAGACAATTTCCGTTTAGTTCTATTCGCGGTATATCCAAGACAACAGCCCTAGCTGAAGTACCACGACACTGGGTGCCAGTAAAATATATATAAAATATATATATATATATATATATAATATATATTATATACTTTCTTTCTTGAATTTTGAAATATAAATAGATTTACTATATTTTACAAAATATGAATATAATTTGGCATTAAATTTGGTTTTGAAATTTGTATAAAATTCATATATTCTAATAACAAATATTACAAAAATACATAAGTACATTATTTTATAAATGTGTTATGTTAAACTATATTTTAATATATCAGTTTATATGTCAATAGAACTTTCAAAATAGTATTCTAACATATCATGTATATATTTCATTTTTTTAATATTTACTATGTTCCTGAACATAGAATTACAAGCAAAAATTGATTGTTCGCAAACTACACTCACTTTATTTAAATATATATAGTACAAAATAGATTCTTGATTATATCTATTTATAAATCCGCAACAGGGAAATGGTTAAGAACTTCTTCCTCCTCTGTTTCTCAGCCAATTTTCTTCATTTTTTTTTGTTTTTTAGATATTGATAAGTTTTATGTTATCAATAAAAACATTGGAAAAGTTTTTTTTCTATGGTCGAAGGACTGGACAAGCACTGGTACTAATAAAAATTAATATTATTTTGAGCCCACATTATACTTTGAAAGGAGGTAGAACTTATATGTAAGTAAAACCTACTTTAAAATATAAACTAGTTTTAGAGATCACTGTCAACAAAATGACCAGACAGATACCATATAATAGATATTTTGTCATGAGATTATGACACTACACAGGTATGTATATATATGTAGTCTGCTGTAGGTATCAAAGTAATAGTGGGTTTTTAATATATTATTTGCTATCAGATCCAAAATATTATATGTGCTTTTTGATTTCTAATACAAGTTTACTTGTAAAGAAATCCAGTAACATACAAAACGAAATAGTATGATTATTTAAATTATTAGCACTATGATGAAAATATGAATTAAGAGAAAAAAAAATATTTTGTGCATAAATTCTTATTCAAAACTAAAAGTAAGCAACAATGAATATTATCACATTTAAAATTGTAAAATTCTATTAAAATGTACAAAATTAAACAATATATCACAAAATCTTGAAATTGTACATAATACAGTCTCTAAAATATACACAGATATAATAATATTTCTAATTAGAACCTTTAATAATATATTTGAACTCAACAAAGTTAATTCAAATTCTCAAGCCTTTCCTTGAGCCGAAAATATATTTTCAAACTGGGTCTCAGTATCGTAAAAAGCATAACAAGGAGAACTAAAATAAAACTGATATACCTCAGTGTATCTCCAAATGACCACCAATGACTGTAGAATCCGAGCAAAATTGCAATTACTCCAAGTATGAATGTAATCAGTCCTACAGAAGCGTGTAAGAGTTTTGTATAAATTGGTGCAAGATAATGCTTCAGTTTCAAGCTATAGAGGGCACCAACACCTCCAATCATGGTAACAGACATGAATATCAAAGATGCTAACCCAAATTTTGCATGTAGAGAAGTGAAGTGTGGCTTGTCATTTATTATTTTATTAGACATGATGACTATGAAACCAATTATGATTATTATCCCACCTATTACTTGTAAAACCCAATGGCGTGCACTGCGTAGACGTATTGGCATCCACTCAGTAGCTAAGTCACCTGGTGAAACTGCATTTATGGCAGTAGTCATGACAATCATCCACTGTAACAATAGAAAAGTATAGAGTCAAGTGTGGATTGCTATACTGCCTCTATAGTGAAAGATAAAAGTCATTAAACCTCTTTTTATGTTCAGGGAATAATCCTGTCACTATGTCACTTTTAGTTATGCCTAAAAAACTTATACTTACACCCAAAGACATCAGTGTCGGATGGAAAGAGAACAGAGAAACGCCCTTACTAAAAGAACAGTACGTGATTATCCCGACAAATATTACTGCGCATATATTACTGATAAGGTTTAAATAACTTGGCTTTGCAGAATTATTTGAGGCGACTAAGCGTGCCGATTCAGAATGTCTTTCAGACGTCGCCATTTCCTCTATATCCGCTTCGTTTTGCTCATGTATATTATCCATAAAATGAGATGAGATGAAGCTTTGTTGACTAGTATTTTAAAGATATTTATTTTTTGTCAAGTCTAGAGAAACAATGTGGGGCCCAGCAAATAGCCAGAAACACTTCACAGTTTAGAGATAACACCACATCACGTAGGCTGTGATCTCTGGGCTGTGACCAAAGAGTATAATAAGTAATATAGGTTGACAGTGTTTAGTTATCAGAAAAAAAAACAATGAAAGTGATAAGAAGTTAAGAGATGTTCGATACCATGAATGTCGTCATAGATAGTAACCGCGTAATAGAGTAATCAAATAGTTATCGTTAGTAATCGAATAGATATTGAATAGTCTGTTTTGTACGAGTCTGCATACGAGCACATGCGTCGCTGCTCTACTAGTAACAAATCTTTTGCGAGAAAACCTAATCTTTCTTCAAGTTCAACTTCGGAATCAGCAAATCATCGCTATAGTTGTGAGTCATTCATTAATGAAACGTCGATGTTTTTTATCAATACATTGATCATAAATGATTACTGTTTTATTAGAAACAAAAATCTTCTATTTATGTACTCGATCACCGTTGTAAAAATAAACCAGACAGGTTTATCAGTCAGACAATTTCCGTTTAGTTCTATTCGCGGTATATCCAAGACAACAGCCCTAGCTGAAGTACCACGACACTGGGTGCCAGTAAAATATATATAAAATATATATATATATATATATATATAATATATTATCCTGCAGCAAACAAATCTTTTATTTTTTCATGATAGATGAAGGGAATTGAGATCATACGGATATCTATTGTGTTTGTTTAATTCAATTGTCCCATATTTAAAGTACGGTAAAGTACCTAATTGTAAATTATTTTATGATTTTTTAAATTTAAATAGATAAAAATGTAATCATGTTTTCATAGAGTCAGAGATAGACCACAGGATAGATTCGTATTTAATAACGCATATAATAATCGATTTTCCTATGTCTTAAATCGATTTCAAAATGAACTGATCACAAATCGTCATTCTTGTTCCAGAGACTAGGTGGCGTTATCCAATTTAACGTTGTGACGTGGAGCGTTATCGCGTTACTACTCTAGAAGAACTTGGCAAAATAACTACCACGTTGCTATTATCAGGAGGTTGAATTACACGGTAGTACTACACGTTACTAAAGTATGCAGTCAGTTTTTTTAAATATAGAATTGATAACAATAGTTTCTAATGTATTTGAGTTTTATAGCGTTACGGTGTGTCTTACTGCAAATAACAAAGTGGATGTTTTTTTAAATGTTAAGTACTGAAACTATGTATATACCAAATCAGGTTCAACTTCATAAATTTTCTTCAAATCAAAATAATTATTAATATTAAAATGTCCTTTCACCTTTTTCTTTTGTTAAAGTACATGACATAATAAACGTTTTATTCCCTCATGAAAATTAAAGAGGATGAAACATTGATTACTATGTATCATCATTTTATACAAGTAAAAACTTTAAAAAAATCGAAGCAGTCAAAAGGACTGCCGACAGAAGTACGAAATACGCTATACAACAGAATAACTGTGTTCTATTTTTAATTTTTAAATTAATTATAGTAAGATTAATATAAATTTCCTAATTTGTAAATTGAAATTATCAACATTAGCACACATCTAGCACACGAAGCACTAATTATATACATTTTTATACTATTAATAATTATTATACAGCTCAATCTCAATATAAAATATGAATATTAGATATACACAGGTTCCTGCACTACGCGTCGCAACGCACGCAAGCCCAATACGATCGTTCCCGCTTACTAGCATATCATGACGCGAAATAATAAATTTATCTCTTGCCAAACATACGGCTCCACGCGCCTACAGAAGTCTTCACTTCAATAATGTAAATGATCAATTTTTTAGTACTCGATATTTTAGACATCAATTTTTTCAATAATCAATCGATTAGACATCAATTTTTTCATGAATTGATTCCACAGACCACGGTTCGGATTGATTTGTTTCGGTAAGAATCGCCATCCTACTCTCAAGTATCTTTACATTACGGTAGATACACGATCTATTCCAGATGATGAGATGAGGTTCCTGCTCTTGAGGTCACCAGCTATTATAAAGGATGACACTGTGGTCATTCTTAGGCTTTTACACGTCAACCTCCCTGCGTGATGGCACGCGAAAACGATTTTAACGGACTATTCTGAGTCAGAACAAGTTTTTGCGGACAAAGTATAACGTCTCTCAATATAAAGAATCTATGCCCCTAGGTGTAGGTCCTATCCAGCTCGAGGTCGAAAAAACTGACCGTTAAACCAAGCAACCCCTAACTAAATAAAATAAACTCTCGGGGATGAAAAAATGGGATCGGAAGCGTATGAGGTCGATACTTGTATGAATGAATGAATGAATACTTTATTGCACTTTTTGTTTGTATACTGGCAAGCTTAATGATATAAAGCATTTTCTTCCAGCTAACCAGCGGTATAGTTGTCAATCAAATAGTTTTGTAGGTAGTGCATATACAAAGCTCAAATATATACATAAATATTAGGTCTTTACTTATGAAATTGCCGTTTTGTATGAAAAAATTTAAACGATTTTTTTTTATGTATTTTTTATTTGTATTAAATCGAAGTAATCACCCATGCAATCAATGCATCTTTGCCAACACAGTGGCAGTTTATTGAAATGCCCTTCTTAAAGAAATCAGCTGGACGGGAGACAACAAATTCTTCAAAGGCATTTTGTACTGCCTCTCGGGTATTGAATTTTTTTCCCTCCAAGGAGTTATACAAATTCTGGAAAAAGTAATAGTCTGTAGGCGCAAGGTCTGGTGAGACAATATTGGTCCATTTGCGTCAAATTGGCAAGGTAATAAAGCTCTCAAATGGGTACCCTACGAACTCAATGATCGCCAGCGCGAAGAACGCGTCGAGACGTGCCTTGCACTGCTCAACAGACACACAAATGAAGGAATTTTGAACCGTATTGTTACCTGCGATGAAAAATGGACTCTGTTTGATAACCGCAAGCGCTCAGCAAGTTGGTTGGATCCTGGTTCAGCACCTAAACGAAAACTTACCCCTAGAAAAGTGATGGTCACTGTTTGGTGGTCTAGCGCCGGTGTGATTCATCACAGCTTCTTGGATCCAACCAACTTGCTGAGCGCTTGCGGTTATCAAACAGAGTCCATTTTTCATCGCAGGTAACAATACGGTTCAAAATTCCTTCATTTGTGTGTCTGTTGAGCAGTGCAAGGCACGTCTCGACGCGTTCTTCGCGCTGGCGATCATTGAGTTCGTAGGGTACCCATTTGAGAGCTTTATTACCTTGCCAATTTGACGCAAATGGACCAATATTGTTTTGACGCTAACGTCGAAAGCTGCTGCTAATTCGGCTGCTTCCACAATCGCCTTTAATTCGTCATTGTCGACCAAAGTCTTCGGACGACCGCGAGGTTCATTTTTCAGGTCGAAATTCCCAGAACAGAAGCGAGCAAACCAATAACAGGTGGTGTGTTGGTTTTGTAGTGTTAGCTCCGTAAATGTCGTTAATGTTGCGTGCCGCTTGTGCCGCGTTGCTGCCACGACGGTACTCGTATTCCATAATTACTCGAATTTTTAACGTATCCTTGATGACAAAAAAGATTGAAATGCGATGATAATGTAACACTAATCAATAAACAAATGACTACTTTTGGAAAAATAAATCCATGTTTTAAAATAAAATTAATTTGTAATTAGAATTCTTAGCCAAACAAAAATTATTTTGATTTGAAATGGCCAGTACTGCAGAACGGCAATTTAAACCTATTAAAATAAATATTAGTACATACACGACAAAACATATATACAGACTTACATACAAATATATACAATAAACAAAGATAATAATTATACATATATACACAGCAAAAATTAATTATAAACACAAACTGTAAAATCGCAGACACTTTGCCTCCTGTTTCTCAAATAAATAACGGTGTAGTTGGATTCTGAAGTTATGGATCGTTTGAATATCTTGAAGTCGACGCGGTAATGCGTTCCATAATCGAATGGCAGTTACTGTGAAGGAGTTTGAATATAATGTAGATCTGTGCTGTGGGATCTCAAGGGCTTTAATACATTAATACATGCCGAACGAAGATCACGACCGTGAGCCGTTACGAATATGAACTGTTTCTGGAGATATTGTGGGGATCGGGGGTCGAATAAAACACCATAGAGAAAATGCAGTATGTGAGCATTTCGACGAGAACGAATATCAAGCCAACGTAGTTGCAAACGAAATTTAGAAATATGATCGTACTTACGTATCCCGAAAATGTAACGAATGCACAAATTCAACAGGTGATCAAGTTTATTGAGCAGCTCCTCTGTCAGGTGTGGGTAGGTTACATCTGCATAGTCAATGATGGGGAGTAAAAGAGAGTTGACCAATGTTTTCTTGGTTGATGTTTATAAAAACTTTTGCAATCGTTTAAAGGAGTGCATTACACTATAAATCTTTTTACTAATTATATTAATATTTGGAGTTCATGAAAAGTCTTGGGAAATATACAGACCTAAATTCTTGACCTGAGTATGATACTCTAGTTCAAAGGTAACTTCAAAGGTAACGACCTATAATTATGACCTGTGTTTTCTTAGGGTTAATTAATAGACCGTATTCTTCACTCCATGAGTGTACACGCTTCAGTTCAACGGTTATATTTTGTACGCACTCAGAGACGGTATTAGATTCGAAGTGCTGATAAAGCTGAACATCATCTGCATATAGATAATAACTACTTAGAGTTACCTTCGAAACCAAGGTATTAATGAAAACAGAGAAGAGTAAATGAGACAACACACCACCCTGAGGTACGCCAGCAACCACATCGCACCAATCAGAGTATAAATCATCAACCTTGATGCGTTGTCGACGCCCTTTGAGGTAAGAGGTAAAACACCCAATGTCTGATTGCGACATATTTAAATATGTCTATTAATAGAGGAGAGAACAGCGAATAAAATGTCGTGATCGACACAGTTAAAAGCATTGCTAAAATCAATTAAACTTAGAAGAGTAAGTTTACTGTCATCCATAGCGCGGCGTATATCATCTGTAATTTTAACCAATGCTGAACATGTACTATGTGCGGGACGAAACCCCGATTGAAAAGGATTGAGGACAGAATTCTGATTTAAAAAAGCTGTAAATTGTCTGTGTATAACTCGTTCGAGGACTTTGGACAAAAAGGTTAGGATATAGATGGGACGAAAATGTACAAACTCAGTAGGATGGCTTTGTTTTTGAAGAGGATTCTAGTGTACGTTTTTCCATAATGAAGGAAATTTTCCAGAATGAAGAGATTGGTTAATAATACCTGTTATTGGTTAAGTTAGAAGAAGGTAAGACAATATAATTGGCTTTGGATCCCGCCTTGGAGTTGGCTTTAGATCCAACAGCCGAGGCAATGATCGAGCCCGTAGCAGAGGCCTCCGACTCAGCCCCGCTCAAACTCCCGGCCAAGGCCCGGTCAAACGACCCGTCAGCCTCCCCCATAATTCCGCGGCCACCCACGTTACGGCTAATTAGTCTCGCAGTCCCCCGCTGGAATTTGTTTCCTTTGGAAGCGGCACGCTCCTCCGTCTCCGTGTCGGAGTCAACCGACACACTCGCCCGTTTGCTAGTAATCTTTTTTGCACTCATGGCCCACTGGAGACTATAGGGCCACCAGCAAACCAAGAGGCAAAAAAGAACAGATCCGTTCAACACGCCAGTAAGTCAGTAAGCCAGAAAACAGTCCGAGAAAAAACAATCCAAGTCAAAAAGAAGCAATCCACGTTAAAACCAAAAACAAGCCAAGTCAGATGAGAAACGTAGTCCGAAATCCGTAAACAAGCCAAAGTCAAGAAAAAGACTTAAGGAAAACCAGATAGGAACACCCATATACGAATTCGCGACCTCTAAAGAAGCTACCATATACGACACTGTAGCCAAAAAAAAAGGGTAAGACAATATCTAATAATGGGACTATAAGGTCACGTCCAATTCCGTCGTAACCAATGGCACTGCTTGAAATAGACATAATAATTTTAAAATATCCCTTTCTATAACCGGGGAGAATGTAAAAGAGTCATTAGAAGAATCAGTGTCAAGTAAACTGCTAATAGTTTAGACATTAATGCCATCACTGAGGACATGAGTTGGTGTTGAAAAACGACGGTTTAAATTGTTTATATCCAAAGTAATGTTTGTGTCGTGTTGTTACTTCCCGAACCCTAATGTTCGTAAAAACTTCCGCACATCCTTTGAATCACATTTTTCAATTTTGGTGTGATAAAATCGTCGTTAAATTCGACTAGACTATGCGATAACTGCAATGCCATAACTCAAACTTCTATTGCCAAGGTTTAAATATGACAGAAATGTAAACACAACGAAGTTAAATACTCTGATTAAATCATATTAAATCCCTAGCTATATCCGCAGCTCCGCACGTGTATTTTTAAATTGCATTAAAGAATTATAAAATTGTGAGACAGTGACAGTGACAGAGACAGTGATTTGAACAAAATTACCGATTTTATACCTGCGGTACAAATGTTTGGCTAAGGCTCTTCAACCACGCACAATAACGGGAAAAAGTACTTTATTCATTGCGCGCTAAGGTTGAATTCACACTAAATGTTGTTTATGTTGTCTTTTCATTAGTGAGGGGAGTAATTTATTGGTTTGTTCGTTTTATCGTAAGTATTAGATAATATTTTGAACATTTGTGACTTTATTACTAGGTGTCATGGTTGTAATTAGGTTGAACTTAAAACTGTTTTAAAACTTTTTTACTCCCTTTCTTAGTAAACAAATAGCTACACATAATAAGTATAGGTATATTTACGCGGACAGCTTTTAGCTTCGATTTTGTACGTGACCCTTTATCTAGTTATTGTTGATCGAAGATTATAATGTTGAATTGTAAATAATGAATGAGCTGACGTCTTGGAATCTTGCATAGATATAAATCAAGATATAAAATTTTATATCTGTCTAAGCAGTTTTTAATATTTAACAATGTAAATAGTGCTTATTGAACTCGATACAATATTTTTATATATTACTATGGTTACTAAGTTATATAGACGAAAGCGCGGTAAATAAAACCAAATGGGCGCCAAAATAACCAAAAAGACAATATAATTCAAATTGCATACATAGATACAGATATATGAATTTAAATTATGGTTATTCTTGGAGTCCAGTACAACGCACGTTTTACGCACGTGTTTACAGTGCACAACATATTTTTGCTAAATTTCATGCGGAGGAAGCCGCGGTTAACAGCTAGTCCAAATTAAAATAGACTAAATTACTTGTTATAATGTCCGCTATCTGCGGGTGAAAGTCCCATAAAAATCGGTCGAACCGTTTCGGAGATAGCAATACGAGCAAAGTCACGGTTAACAGTTAGTCTAAATTAAAATAGACTAAATTACCTGTTATAATGTCCCCTATCTGACAGTAAAAGTCCTGTGAAAATCTATCCAACCGCTTTGGATATAGCATTGCAGACGAAGCCACGGTTAACAGCTAGTCTAAATTAGAGTAGCCTAAGTAACCCGCTGTAATTTTAGTTACCTCCCAGTGACATTCCTGTCAAAATTGGTTCAGCCGTTTTGAAGATTACTCGGAACAAACAGACAGACAGCCTGACAAAATTAAAAAAAAATGCATTTTTGCTATCTGTAGCGTGGATACTTCCCTACCAAATCATTGAAAATTTGTTACTTTGATATTACATACAGACACTTCTTTTTTATTATATGTATAGATAGTAGTTCTACAGTACAAAACGATATTTTTTTACCCAGTCCGTTTGTGGTATCCGCCGTAAAATACGAACCCGTACCAAACGCTGCTCATTGTAAAAGACGCGCGTGACATATTTTTACCGACCCTCCCGATGAAATAACGGCAGTGAACGATCAGTACCAGCCTGTCTCTCCAAACAGAGCATGCTCACGCCCACGCCCGCGTAACTACAGATCACTCCGCCATGGTCTGGGGGTAAATTTCGCTCCCGCACACCAGACTAGGCCCCCTCGGCAGCAGCTCAAGCCTAGGTCCGTTCCTCGGCGTGGAGCCCTTGAGTACGCTGCTCGCGCGATACAGTGGCACAAAATCTTACATCACTGCGACAACATCACACCTATCACCTCCACACACGTGCACGTATACACGCTTAGCTTGAGTGTGCTGCGTGGGATGGAGAGCGCCGCGTTCTGGCTGCGGCGGTGGGTACAGATTTGTCGCTGCCGAGTGTGGTTTCGGCCATGCTCGGTAGCGTGGATGTGTGGAATGTTGTGGCCTCCTTCTGCGGGGAGGGTCCGTGAGCGGGACCCTCAAAGTGACCGTCTCCGCCAACGGAGGCCGGGCAGGAGGAGGCGTCAGTTTGACCGCCTCCTCTCACTGTAATCGGACCAGGGAAGATAGGTCGGGGGTCCATCTTCCCATTGCACAGGTCCGGCGGACGGAGGAGACGGCCGGTGTGTACCCGGCTGTTTCCTAACAAGACGGGGCCCGGCGGCGGCGCTTTCGCTGCTGGGCCAACCGCTGGGGCGGCACGATGAAGTCTATAGAGATCTCGTGCCGCCCCAACTATAGCGGCAGACGTACACCGTGGGGTTTTAGTCCGTGTGAGTCGGACATAACTCACCCTCTCCCCCGAGAGGGGAATGTATCCATAAGGGATTTCCCCACGTTAAAAAAAAAGATAGGTCGCGAATTGCATGTATCAGGCAACAGCCAAAGCCGAGGTGTGCCGTGCACTCTTGAGCTAGTTGTAAAAATAAAATCGGCTGAGTGCCTTAAGCGCTCGCCTTAGTATTCCGGTGAAGCTGTTAAGACCTTGCTTGATCAATGGCGTAGTCATTTCGAAAAAGAAGATATATTTTTTTACTTTAACCTCTAATACCATTATTATGTACACAAATGAATTCATAAGTACAAATACCGTAACAGATATTTTTTCTGTGTCTATGTCCTGTACGTTATACGTTATCGTAATGTTTTTTTTTGGCATCCAATCGTCTTACTGCCATTATTGATTAGGTAATAATATTACAAGCTTCTTATGATCATTTCAATTAACTAACAAGATGGTGACCCTCTTGTTAGAATTTTCCAGGGACTTTTTTTGCCAAGTCAGAATTCATGCTTCGTGGTATTACACTCATCAAAAAAGTCTAAGCAACATGTACTAATTAATATTTTAGGGTGGTTCTTCAGATTATATCGTTGTATTTTATTTTTAAAATAATATCTTTAGGGTTCTATGATGTAAAAATAACAGCTGTTGTCTTTATAAGTTCTTTTAATAACAGAAATGAACAATATTAGAATATACTGTAGAAACTAAGATACATAAGAAACTAAACTTTTTTCTTACAAAATAAAATTTCTAAAGAAAATGTATTTATTGTGAAAGAATAGAATAATTTAATACAAAGTATGGACACCTCTCCTATTCAGAACTAGTCGGCAACGATTATTCATTGAATTAATGAGACTGTTTATGTCATCTTGCGGTATTCGCTCCCAATGGAATTGTAGCAAATCCTTCAGCTGTTGGGTTGTTGTCGCTCCGTCCAAGTCCTTCAAAACACGTCTCTGGAGCATGTCCCATGCGTGCTCGATGGGGTTGAGATCTGGCGATTGTGCAGGCCAGGGCAATACCCGGATGTTCTCCGTTGCAAAGTATTCACTGGTTCGCCGAGCTGTATGTGAACGCGCATTGTCATGCATTAACCTAAAATCGGAGCCAAAGGTTTGTGCAAATGGGTAGACATAAGGTCTGAGAATATCCTCAATGTAATTTTCAGCATTCATGTTTCCATTTACAAAAACGAGCTCAGTTCGCCTGTTCTTCATAATACCCGCCCATAACATAACTGTTGAGCCGCTGTATGGATGAACTTCCTGAACGCACCTGAGCCTTTCAGTATTTCCGGGCCGACGATACACTCGCACCCTTCTTGTATCAGGCTTAAACCCGAATCGCGACTCATCGGAAAACATAATTTTATCCCATTGTTCCTGGGTCCATGTTATGCGTTCTCTACACCATTCATATCGACGAGCGCGATTCCCGTGACGTATCGGTGGGCACCTGATTGGGCGTCGAGCTCGTAGGCCATACTCATGCAGTCGATTTCGCACAGTTTGAGGACTTACATCAACACCACTTGAAATTTGTAGCCTCAAACTTATCTCTCGAGCGGTTAACATCGGCTGGCGTCTTGCAGTCAGTTGTATGTACCGGTCTTGCCGAGTGGTTGTACTCCTTTTACGGCCTGGATGCTGTTCAGCGGGTTCTCCTGTATTATTGTAGCGCTGCCAAAGACGACAAATAACACTTCTATGAATGCCAAAATGTCGAGATACCTGAGATTGATTACTTCCCGCTTGCAACATCCCTACAGCTCTTTGCATTACATCTGCCATCAAATGACGTCGCTTCATGACGTAAAGAATATCTAACAATTCAATTTTGTCGCTAACTTTATTTAAATGGTTGGTAAAATTATAAAATCAAGACTAAACGTAGCAATTAAAATGCACTTAAATTCAAACAAATTCGCAGTCATTTGAATTTTATAAAAAAACAAAACATAATCAAATATTTTTTTTACAACCAGCCAGTATGTCATCAATAACAAAAAAGTTTACTTACCTACGCACTTTGTTTGAGTAAATACTTAGAAATTAATTAATATAAATGGTAAAATTTGTAATATCACGCATGTTGCGTAGAATTTTTTGATGTGTGTATTTCCGATCCACTTCACATGTGCACAACAGCCAAACTATATTACGTAAAACATCACCAATATTACAAAATGTAGAGTCAAATAACACAAGATTGTGAATAGAATATAATATCCACTACATGACATTCCAAGATCCCGCCAAAAATTCTATTATAATGTTACACGAATAAAAATGTATGACAAACACAGAGTATGTACATGGGGTGCTAATGTCAGAAATCGTAACTTTTAAATAGAAACTTCTTGTTATTTTTTATTGTGTTAATCAAAGCTGGTAACACCACAGACAGGTTCAAACTTGTCGTGGAAAAGGTTGGACGTATTGTTTGTTTGTACCTTTTGTATCGTGGGAATCGTTGTCGGAAATAGTGCTCGAATTTGTTTGAAATATTCTAAAAATACAATATTAATACATGTGCTAATGTTAACGGATCGTCTTTGTTTTAAATGTGCTATATTGACTATCTTTTTTATTTTTTAACTGTATAGTGTTCGTAGTTTTATAATATAACAATTTATTGAATGTTTTTTAAATCAAGACTGAGGTCCTGACTCAACATGTTGTGGCAAGTACATATTTTATCTATTTTAATTTACATTAAACATTTGCATTTTTCATTTATCTACTGTTTAATAACATTTAAGGAGGTAAGTATATTAAATGTGTACCTACTATTTTGTAATTTTATAACATAAATATAATTATAAATATTATCAATCTTTATAAACATAGTTTCTCGAAGTTAACAGTAATTTTGTTAGAGAATCATTATATATAGTAAAAATAATGTACAACTTTTGTAGTGAACATTTAAAATCATTTTTAATAATAGATAAAAATTGTATAAATGTGATTTGTTTATATATTATGTGTTATTTTTGCGACGTTTATAATTGACATTAAGAAAGTCAAACATAAATATTGTTTGGAAGATTTTTGTTTATAAAAAATACCTATCATGCAATATATCTAGTAAAGTTGGTAGGATATTTTCTATTAACAGCTAGAAAAAGAAAATTTTTAAAATTGGGACGAATATAAACCAACTTTTTCATATAAATAGAATTTTGTTATATTTGTAATATGTTTAAGAAAGTTGTTGACATATTTACCAATGATATAAACCTTATAATAATTATTGAATATAATACTTATAAATATTATTATTATTATGAATATTCCACTAGCATTTAATTCTTTTATGTTCTCCTTTCAATGACTTAGCCTCAGAAGATAGTGATTGAAAATGATAAATATCCAAGTTACTATACAAACTCTTTTGTTAAAAATATTTTTGTTTGTGTAGTACTATGATTTTTTACCCAATGAACATTAATATATTGTTTGGAGAGTAAATAAAAGGCAATTAATTGGTGTCGGATTATGATTATCTATTGCTGTGTCTGTGGATTGACATAGGTTTCATTGGGGTTATTTTGAAAGGAATCTGTATGACGTTACTGTAATTGTCCATTTCGTTGAATTATACAAAGTAATTTTATATTTATGACCATTCTTGTTTTATTATCTTTTCACTTAATATATATTTGTGGGAGATGTAAACTTTTTACACTTGATTGTTCCTATTGAGCATTAAAAGTATATATTTGTTATAGGGGAAATGATGAACTATACTGGGATTATTCTGAAAATATTTAAAAATGATTTATTCCACTCCAACTGAAGGTTTTATATTTCTTTTTCTATGGTAATTACCTCTCACAGAAAAGTACCTCTCTCATAGTACTAATATTTAAGTTATTTAATAATATAGAAAAGTAGGACCTGCCAGTTGGTGGAAAAGTAACTTGGTGCTAACCAATGACATGGTACAGTGACATATGTACATATACATATACAATAAACATAAGTTAAAAAAGGCATAGTAAATAAAAAAATAAGAATTGTACATAATTTTTTTTTATATCATCCGAGGAAAACTAACAGACGGCTCATCTGATGTTAAGTGATCACCGGTGTCCATAGATACTAGCAACACCAGAGGAGTCGCAAGTGCGTTGCCACACCTACTACATGCGACACCTAGCGGCGAGTAATACTAAAATGAACGGCATAAAGATTTTGTCCATTAGGTATGTCTACTTCCATGATCTACAGTCAAGATCCTTACGTTTATTGAGCTCGGTTATAGTAATAGTAACATATATTATATTCTGCATAAAATCTTTATTAAAATTATTCACGCAAATGTCAGTTTCATTGCTTGTTTGTTTGTTACGCTTTCATATTTTAAGGGAACGTACTCATACCACGTGACCCATGTCGGATAATACTTTACCCACCTCCTTTCCATCATCCGTAGTATCTTGAGAAGACTACCCTGCCCCCTAGTTTTAATATAATAAGTCATAAATATGGTTTTTAATCATTCTTTGTATAATGGAAAATTAAAAGAATATTTATACAATATTGGCTCATATTTGTCTTTATTAATACAGTGCTTGCCGAATGTCGCCATAAGTACATGCATATTATTATGCGCAGATCATATATATCGAAAAAGCAGAGATATCCTTCTATATAAGATAGAAGATATCCTTTAAAGCAGTGGTACTCAACTTTTTTTTAAATACAAACTCATTTCACTCTTGGGGCCGCGGGCCGCAAACTACAAATGTTTAGGTATTAAATAAAAAAATGTAATTTCAAATTAACAACGAATTAATGTAGTGAAAAATAGTGGTCCAATAAAACAAGCTTGGTATAACCCTTATATCATAAGGAACGCATTGTGGTTGGGTTATTTGGAATCTATTTAATTTACTCAGCATGCTCATAGTTTTTTTTTTTATGGGCACGAAGTTTAAAATAATTGAAAATAAACTATAATCGGATGGGCCAACTAGAAAGACCCGGCGGGCCGCAGGTTGAGTATAGCTGCTTTAGAGGATATTGACTACTTGACGAAAACAAAAGCCCCAGAGGTCCTCTCTGTGACCAAGCGTGATACTTTGACTACCTCCCTCTCCCCATGAACGGGTCACTTAGTATATATTATAGTCACTTTCTCTAACTACTTAACTCATTAAATTTTTGAATACACGTTGTCGGGGGTACAGAAAAGGAGGTGTGGTAATTTTCATCCAGAAAAAAAATGTTCCCGAGGTATAGATTAAATCTAAATTAACACGAGCGAAGCCGCGGGCAAAAGCTAGTGATAAATAGATGTAAGTAGTTGATACTGAAGTAACTAAAGTGTCCTTAAAGAATAATAATATAATATAGAAAATTTGGCAGCCGTACGTTAATTGTCATACAAATATGGTAATCTGGTTCCACATGTACTATGAGTGTGTACAATATACGATACATATGTCATAACGCCAAAAATGCTATTATCTAAGGGTATTCATATCAAAAAATCAAATACGAGTTAGTTATTCTATTTAGATTTATATTCATATTCAAAACAACGTTTTGTTGTATTTTTCTGTTAATTTCACTATTTTATGGAGTAATGGGGTAATCTACGTAAATGTTAACGAAATACAGAAAAGAATGACCCTGATACGTTTTAAGGTAGTTGTGATGTTGCTAACAATGCTAATACTCTCATCTATTGTCTATTTTGTTACAGAATTACTCATAAAACCAAATAGATCGTTTGTTATGCGTTCAACAATTCATCTCGACAAAAGATGTCGCGTAAAACATTTTATCTTCTTAAATATTACCTCAGACACAGAAAAGTATCATTTCAAGTTAAATTATTAAGAAGTATACCTCATATGTGTATAAACTAGGTGATACCCGCGACTTCGTTTTCGTTTTTTAACAATATGTTTTATGTACAGAGGAAAAACATAAAAAAAAACAATTTGAAATTGTTTAGGTAGATACAAAGTTCATACAAAAGTTCTTTAGCTTTTTATAGTGTTTATAAAATAAATATATATATTTTTTTAATATAATAAAATTATATTAAATGAAAATATCGTGATTATTTTTCTTTTTAAATAAGGGTCATGTGTATTAAAACAAAAAAAAAAGATCGAAAACTATGTGGTAGGTAGTTTTTACATGGTGTGCACACAATAAGAAATAAGAAGATAATACGTGTGAAAGAGTAAATAATTGATACCAAGTATTAGTCATACTATGAATAAAGAAAAATAAACAAAGAATAAAATTACAATTTATATTTTTCGATAATTATTACACAGGTCATTAAGTACAATAAATAAGGGATCATATATGTTTTTATGGCACATGAACGATGATACAAAAATTGCACAATGTTGCATCATTCAAAATCTGTCCTCATCAACCTGATAAAGTTCCTTACATGTGCGAGTGTCGCTGTGAACTGTTTAGTTTAGCTTTATTTTTATTATATTCTCGGTCGGTTTGCCTCCCGGCTGTATCACGCGGAGCTTGGCACTCAAACCGGTGTGGTGACTCATAGATCCTAAAAGCGCAATAGTCTCATATATACCTACGTACGATTTGTGTTCGTTCGCTATGCCTACCTGTTGAACCGTCCTGATATTATAATGTCGTTTCACTTGAAAACGTATATCTTAAATATATCGTTTGTTATATTTTAAATATGTATATTTTAATATTGTGTTTACATTTATATACTTTTAATTAATGCATTGAAAATGTATATGATAAGTTTGAAAGTCTTGGTTTATAATTATCCTTAATTAGCCTTCACTCTGCTTAGCATACCAATTATTCCCTTTAAAAATATCTTATGAAATGTGTTACATTTCAAAATAAGCTAAATCCAATTATAGCCGTTCCTAATATTTTACGTTATTTTTCAAGATCTTCGAATTTTGTACATGTCAAATATGAAGATCATAAAAAAAAAACCAAAAACCTTATGAATGGAAAAATTAGAACTTCGTTCTCGGTGTATAAAAACTGAAAATATTAAATTAATTAAACAAAAAAATAAACATATTATATGAACGATTAAAATTGGATTAAGCTGATTTTGAAATGTAACAAATCAAATAAAATGTTAACTAAACGTCAATTTGTCACTATTTTTGAAGATATACTTATGTTTTCTGTCTCTCTCGTACACTCACATTTTATATGAAGATTATTTAACCCGCAATGTTCTTTTTTTTTTAAACATTTTATTTCACACAAACATTGTCGCGACAAGTATCAACACTAGGAGCCGTTCAAGTATTACGTAAGCAGACTTTTTGTAATTTTTGCCTCCCCCCCTGCCTCTTGTCAGCAAAAGTAAGCAAAGCCCTTACACGCCCCTCTCTCATGCTTACGTAAATATTTATACGTAACGACTAGATTTTAGACTAGAAAATCTGGAAAGTAAATAATAAATATTGCTGACGTAATCACCATCCAAACCCCCCATCCCCTATGTCATCAAAAATAAGCAAATCAGAGACCCCCGCCGCCCTCCTTTACGTTACGTAATACTTGAATGACCCCCTACGCAAATAATACATAATTATTCAAATAGGTGCAGATAATATTTTGAAGTGATGTTGCAATTCTGCAATTGATTTTTATGTATTACAGAAGGTTAATCCATATATAAACACAATCAGTTTTCCAATTCTTTCATATAAACTATTTCTATCAAAACTTTTCAGGTGAAAATAAAATATTAAAATGAATTTAAGACATGAGGATTGTTTCTAATAGTTATTTATTTTATATGAGGTCAATTCCCATGTCTACATCTTTACTAAGTCTATGTATTTTCTCAGATCCAAAACAAAACCAAATGAGACGATCGTTCTTTCGCATCTTATAAATCTATGACTCACTACATCGACTTACTACCTGTTCGTCGTGTTATTTGAAATTCGTAACTATTGAGTTTTTTTGTCCCTTTTAAACAGTCCCGTCCCTCCCACGTCGTTATTGTTACATCTCGTAATCAATAAATATAGCTTACGTCCGTCCATAAACGGTACTTCAAGGTCATTAGCAACTTGCAAATATGACGTATCAAATCGTCATACGTATTAAACATCATCTCATTGTTTTAAATGAAATAGATTTCAGAATTTATGCGTTCATACCTATCAGTTTTATAACTAATCAATTATAGAGTATACATATATAAGTACTATATCGTTCTTGTTTCAAGGTTCTCGGCCACAAGTTAAGTGATACACGACTGTATTATTAATATCTGACATATTATTTTCCATTGGCTTCGTTACTATTAATTAGTAATAATGTTGTAAATCCGATTAAATTACTTAGTGGTTGTGTACAGTAATTAATGTTGTGTGACATACAATTCTTTTATTTCATCATACATCATCGGATATATTATATACATTGTTATTATTATAAAGGCAAGGGTATTTTCTTAAAACAGCCAAACATAGCCTGATTCAAGGTATAAGTTATTATGAGTCACTGCTAAAATCTTTTGGCTTATTATTAAAATTGGTATCCACTACAAAGGTGGTAAATTTTTTTTGTTTTTTCTTTATATTTATTTTTATATTTTTTTAGTTAAAAATAAATTTAAAAAATCTTTTAGCTTATATGTATTTGTATATCTTTCTATATATATTTTATTTTATTTTATGCAAAACTTTCCAGAAATTCTCATTAAGTAGATATTTTTATTACTGCGCTCAGAGAATTTGTGATGATATCAGAATGTTTATCTTATCGATTTACTTTCACTATGTCCTTGTTGCATTACTTTCTTTCCCGTCAATAATTCTTGATAATCAAGATGGCATCAGATAGTACGTAAATAAGTCGTTCACGACATAAAACATTCACGTTCCGGTATTCACACAAATTTAATACCAATAAGTATTTCAGCAAACAATACTCCTCGAATTGGAATATTTCATAGAGTTATCTTGATTTTAAGTTCGCTTTAGAATAATGAAACTGAAAATATTATTTATAAATGTTATATGAAGAAAATAAGGTTTATATGTAATTTAAATCAATTGATTAAAATATACATATTTCAAACATTTCTGTTGGCCGATAATTTTACGAATCAGTGTCGTTGTTTAAAGAAAGCCAAATCGTGGTGATCTCTGAAAATCCCAATAAACGTCACAAGTGTCTTTTATAAACCACGACAACTGAGAGTAGTCATAAAACTATACGCCTCGACAGTGCTTTATCGAATGTGGTTGAAAAAATCGTCTTTATGAAAGACCGTTGAAAGTATAATGTACTGTGCCTTTAAATTTATCGTATTTGTGCTTTTAACTAAGCCTGTTATGTTTCAATAATTTGGATCCAGTTAAATGGAGAAGTATATTTTTGTTCTGAAATGTATCATTGTATGATGTGTATACGGTTATAGTAGGGAATAGTATAAGGTTGGCAAGTTTTCTGTTACATAAAAATGGCAGTATAGCAAGCAAACCATAATCTTGAAGACCCATCAGACCCATCAGACTTCGTAACTATATAATAATAATCATAAATACAGTGGTACAACAAAATAATCACAAGGAGGGTTGATGTCAGGCAGGATTAAGCTAAATCATATACCACAACCTGACAAACATGTTGTACCGATCCTACTTATGTGGGATAAGGGTAAGAAGAAGAAGAGTATACGGTTATAACCATGGGCCCAATCAGTAACCACGACAAGGTTCTATTGGCGAAGAATACATAGGAATGAAAATTAGGAAACTCTCTAAATGACTAACTTTAAAACTGTCTAAATTTTTTATACATAAACATCAGATTAATTATAATTTAATAAAATGTACTGTGGAATGACGTGGTCGTTTAGATTCTATTTGTATCATTTGAAAGCTGCGTACAAAGTCAATGAACGCAAATCACTTTCGTTTTACTAGTTATTAGGGATGTTACCTATATATTATTAGGCACTACGAATTTAAAGAATTTGTTTTGCTGATACTTACGTATTTTATATTATTTGGTATATCACTACATATTATAAAACTAAGACCTCTGCCACGTCTCTGTCTGTCTGTTTGCGATAAACTCAAAAAACTACTGAACGGACCTTCATGCGGTTTTCACCTGTAGGTAGAGTGATTCATGAGGTATACATGGCGGGGTGGTAGGGTTTTACAGTCTGACTGGGTCGCAACCACCATGTATATGGCGAAAAAGTCCGTTGTAGTGAGTCGCTTCTGCGGATCGCGTTTCGGGATCAGCCTGTGCATATCCCGCTTTTTCACAGCCGGCATGGCAGTGTCAACGAGCGATGGATAGTATGTCACTCGGTGGTCGCCATTGTTTTTGGATTGTACTGTGCTTACCATCAGGCATAGTGCAGTCATTTTGCCGTGCTACAATAAATAAAAAAAAAATTAGTCAAGGTTTTTTGTTTTATTCTCTGGACGGGTATATATATATATATATGTATATGTCCGCCGGGTCCGCTAGTATATTATATTTATTTATGGCATTATGCTAAAAAGATTAAACTATGATATTGTGGCACAGAAAAATGACTTTCCTAAATTATTGTCACTATCTATTCTAAAACGCAAGTGATTTAAGTATAACGATAATCCTTCAATTGGTACTTTGTAAAAAAGGCATATGTATTGTGTATAATATAGTTTCATAAAATTTCATGTTAGTGATTAAAGTGAACGATATATTTTTTACTTCACAATAATACAATTTCTTTTAAACAATTTATTTAAAGCATTATGTCATATTAGAAATATATTATCTAGATTAATCATGTGAATGTTTGTTCATAGTCGTATTCATAATAACTGAAAAAAGTGTTTGCTTTTAGAACATTCAAGAACAGCCTACAGACAAAGCAATTTTTCTTGCTGTATCGGATTAGGTATTTGATTTAAATTACGAGCGTCAGGATATGATGACTCCCGTCAGAATCAAAAGTTATCTTCAATTGACCTTGTCTCACTACAATGTGATACAATACAACTTGTGAATTACGCCATTTTCTCAGTGCGACAATGACTACTACAATATCATGCTCTTATTTCAATAATGCACGGGAATTTGTTACATTTCCGCGTATGACTTATAGTCTTTACTAATAATAAAAATTATGCTAATGCGTTGTTACGGAGGAACACAATAACCATGCACAATGCGTTTATGTAGTGCTATGTAAACATTATATAATATAATTTATGTTGTGATCCAGAACACAATGTTATCCCAAAGATTATTATAAACATATCTGTATTAGTTTTATTTAATCTGTATATTTATATAGAATATATAATTTGATGTATTAATAGTAATAAGGTTTAAACGTAAGTAGTAACTATCTACTCCGCGAAAATAATAATAAATAGTATTTGAATTAACCCTTCCGGTGATTTTTTAGGACCTCTCTCAAAATGGCGGATGATGTTTTTAAAAATTTAGGCAATTTTTTAAAAATATAATTTTTACATCATGTAATAATTTATTGTTCATGCTTTTAAATTTTGTAATAAATACGGTATTTTTTTAAACTCATGCTGCCAACTGTCTATTGTCCAGTGCATCATAAGATCTGCATACGTTTGTATGGAGCTTAAACCCTACATCCAGGGATATTAACATTGTCAAATACGTAATTACCGTTTACATACTTTCCAGGTCAGTTGCTTTATGTTTGCTGGTGACGAGTTCTGTCGTAATTTCGGGACTAATAACTTGCCAGGACGATGAGCAGTGTACAGCGGGTCAGTACTGTGAGATCTCAGTTAAGAGCTGTCAAGATTGTCTAGACTGCAAGGACTTGAAGCGAGAGTTACCGGCTCTTTATACCCCTTCGACTTGTATTAGATCCGTTACAGAATGTGGATCATGTTTGAAAGGGTAAGTGAAATAGAGAATCCGTAATATACCGTCAAATTTGCCAACTTTACCAACCACTGTATCTTTCCCAAAAAGCAATTTACAAGCTTTTAAAGGAAAATAAATAATACTTATTGTATCACTGTGTACTGCATTTGTTTCTAAGTTTACTCAGTAACTTGTGAAAATTTGTCAAATGTGGTGCATGTTTTTGCGGGTACAAAATGTAAAAATAGCAAGGTATCATTACCCACACATTTTTATAAGTAAGTTTATATGATACCGAATCACTGATACCAACGTCACTAAAAATAGAGTAAAAATCTGACAAAGTATTTTTTAATAAACAAATGCATACATACATATGAATATATGGTTACTGTAGTACAAAAATCATCTATGTCTAAATAGATATAAATAGGAAAAGATCGTCATTTTTTATAAAAATCGGGCAAAGTTCGCGTGTTTTACGGTATATACACATACCTACATATTTAATACCATTTATTCTAAAAACTTGAATGAGACACTCACAATTTAAATATTGTCTAATTACTTATCGTTACTGTGAATTTACAAAGAGTATTTGAGTCTTTATATTTCAAAAGGAGATAAGTAAAATATGAAAATCATTTTAAAAAACAAAAATTTACAGACGGCAAAATTTTAACTTTATTCACGGTATATAAAAACTGAAATTTAAAAAAAAACTAAACATGTTATATGATCGCCTAAAATTGGATTTAGCTCATTTGAAATGTACCGACTCATTTACTGATTTATATATTAGATGAAATATATTTAATTAAACACTGACAATATACTTTGTTTCAGATTAGTTTTGGATCACCGAAACGATGTTAACGTGTGCGTAACTCCTGATGATCGCGATAGCGCTGTGTTCCCCGCCTATGCTTGGGTGTTGATCGTTATTGGTGTTGGGCTTCTGGCGCTGGTTCTTGTAGTCGTTATTTATGTGTTGAAAAATCCAGACTCGGTCAAGATACTCGCTTGTGAGTATTTATTTTATTAGTAAAATGTCTGTCATTCTCGTAAATAAATGTATGATTAAATCTATACTAATATTATAAAGAGGTAAAGTTTGAGACGTTGTAGGAGGTATTCTCAGGAACTACTGGTCTGATTTGGAAAATTCTTTTAGTGTTATATAGCTCATTTATTGGGGAAGGTTATAGGCTATATGTCATCACGCTAAGACCCATAGGAGCGGAGCAGCAATGAAGAATTTTGTAAAATCGGGGTATTTTTTCCCCTTGATAGCTTCCGCTGTGTGTTAACGTTAACCCAAAGTAACTATTCCACGCGGACGAAGTCGCGGGCAGAGGCTAGCATGTAATAATATTTATAATATAATTGTCTGTAGACTTGTTAGATTCTTTCGAGTCAAATTAGTATTGCTGAAATGTAGTCTCGTAATAAAAGTCAACAATTTTAATTTCAAAGCATAATTATGTTACATACAATACAACGTACTCGTACAACATTTTTCAACTCTAAATAAAAATAAATTAGCATACTTGGTTCAAGTTATTTTATTTATAAAATTCTTAGTCTTAACGACATACAAAGGAGAAAAAAGGTTACGAACATCAAATTTCATAGAAGAGTTCCTTATAATAGGACAGAAATATGAAAAGGATTTTTGTAATAGCAATCTTCAATGGATGATATACAATTATAATGATTTATTAAAGTTTTAAGAAACTGCAATTTTTAGCATAAAAGATTTTTGTTAGCAAAGTATATTTTTACTTCAATTTTTTTAATGTTTCTCTTTAGTACATAAATTGTATTGGTAAAATAAACCAGGTAGAAGAATTCGAAGGTATCGGCTAATATGGAAAAACAGTGTAAAATTCATTTAGCGGTAAATTCCGTATAACGTCGAAATTACTTGATTTTAATTGATCTACCTAAAATATGTTATATTTATTTATTCTTAATAACGTCATAAACTACGTAGTCTCTTGTGTCGCCAAATAGAGTTTACACTGTATTTAATTATGAATTTGTTGTTAGCGACACGCACCTCTTTCCGAAGTCCGGTCTTCCGAGCGAGTGTTCCGACAAATATACCAGACGCGCCGCCACCTTACAACCCACACTACGAGGCCGTGCGTCCCGACTCACCTTCTGCTTACCCGCTACCATCCGTTCATCATGGCACACAGGATGAAGGTATCTTTTGAAAAATATTTAGTTTTAGAATATTATTGCGTTCGGGATTTTACATACGGAAAATTAAAAAAAAAAAAGTTGCCACCATTAATTTGGCTCATATTTGTCTTTATTAATACAGTGCTTGCCGCGTGACGCCAAAAGTGCATGCATACCTGTAGTTACAAGTAAAAATAAAATATTTCATACCAGTACAATAAAAAGTCTGAATCACATGTAATTATTGACCAAAGCGAAGATCATATTCTTCGAAAAAAACGCGAGATTTCCTTAAGAGGATATTGTTTATTTATTACGTGACGAAAACCTAAGCTTCCCTTCTCACGACCAAGCGTGGTACTTTCAACTGGTATAAATAAAATGATAGAGGTCTGTGGTTGTACGCGCATCACGCAAAAAATTTCGTTTTTATGTAGGTATACAGTGCCTTATGTAAAAAAAGTCAAGATACCTTTTTAAAATTAACATGTCAAAGTTAAGTTAAGAATCCACGATTTTTATAGGCACTAAAAAAAATCTAAATAAATTTTGTAAAGAAAGTATACTCCTTGCTTTAATTATGCTATATCTTTTCTTCCGTACATAAAAACTCTTTTACAATAGTTGTTAGAAATTTATAATTATAGCAGGTGACAAAAAAGTGCACGAGAAAGAACAGTTAATTGAAATAAAAACTCTGACGGTATAAAACAGATTTGTAGAGTCATTTTGTATACTCGTTCTCACAAAGAAGAACTATCGGAAAACTTAATTTATAAATAAGAAAATTTGTTGTATAATTTCAATATACCTAAATGTTGAAAATAAAATAAATATAAGTGTTATATATGCAGTATTGAATATGATATTTAATTTATTGTCAGAAACGGGGCAACCGTTCATTAAACGCGCGCCGTCATCGCGCCCGCAGGACCAGCGTGAGTCAGGCGACAACCAGTCCGCGATCCCTTACGAGTTGCCGGTTTATTTGCGTCAACAACAGCCTCATAGGTAAGCCACGATCTACATCCTCTCTATACGTCATTAAATTCTTCTTTCTTTATCTTATTACTATTTTTCTAAAAAAAAATGATACGCGATACTACAGTTTAAAGTAACCTTTTGTAACATTCGTTGTTTGTTCATATTAAGGCGTGTATTTACAGAGTGGAACTTCGATAAGTCGAACTGTTAGAGGTAGGAAGGATCGGTTTAGAAAGTCTCAATGTAGAATACAAGAAAAAAAAAGTGCGTGCGTACAAAGTACACATGTCAGAAGTGAAATTTCTTTGGCGAATTAATCTATAAGTCTTGTTTATATTTATACAAATCTAAAACTTTAGATCTCGGAGACTTGAAAAATAGATGAAAAATCTGCGTTTACTGCAAATGACGTCACTTCCGTTGCATACCTGCGTGACGTTACATCTGTAAAAATTGTACCCTCATGCACCTAAAGAAGTTTCACTTCAAAAAAAACACAATTATTTATTATAGATACTTTAATCATTGAAAAATTATTAACTATATAGTCTCCAAGAGTCAGTCACGCAATATACTCGTATGATATTATAATATTTTATAAAACATACAAAAAATATGTTGTAATTTTTCAAAACGAAGTTGCACGGAATTTACTTTTCAATATGAATAGATTACAAAACATTGTAATTCAAATTTGTTTAATAAAGTTACAACGAATGTTTTGTAATTTTCCTAAAAAGAAAACTTTCAACATTTTTTTGTGAAATTACAATATAATTTTTTGAAGTGTAAATGTTCGGCTTGTAATGTTTCAATCTAATTTTGTGATAAAAAAAATTAAATAACAAAGGTTTTGTTTAAAATAAAAATTACATTTAAAAAGTATATAATATAAAATTGTTGTCAATATTTTTGGCCTGTACCTTTTTTTTCTTAATTATAATAGTGGTTATTAATTTAAAATCATCTAATTGGACAGATAGTAAATTCACACATTGATATGTTCGTCGATATTTTATACCAGACATAGAGAAATCATAATTATTTCGTCTTGTGGGATGTCAGAATTAGCGTAGTGGAGGTAATAAGCCTCGAACGGAATAAGAGTTCTTCGAGTTGTAGAGGTTTTCGATATGTCGCGTTTCGATTTACCGGGGTACTACTGTAGAAATTCAGCAGTTTATAAAATTGAATAAATAATTTAGCCCCGAGTCGGTGACGTCCATCGATTCGGATACAGACGTCCAGGACAACCAGTTCGTAGTGCATGACGACGAGACTATGGAAAGCACCTGGACTAGTAACGGCAACGACTCTAAATCATTGTAAGTATATAGGCATTGTATTATACTATATATGTATTAACAAAGATAATGTACTTATACTAATATTATAAAGCTGAAGAGTTTGTTTGCTTGAACGCATTAATCTCAGGAACTATTGGACTGATTTGAAAAATTATTTCAGTGTTAGATAGATCATTTATTGAGGAAGGCTAAAGGCTATATATCATCACGCTAATACCAATAGGAGCATAGCACCAATGAAGAAATCAGTTTCAAAGTTTTTTTCCTTTTGAGAGCTTCCGTTGCGTTAACGTTGGCCCAAAGTAACTATTCCACGCGGTCGAAGTCGCGGTCAGAAGCTAGTATATTATATGTAGCATGTATATATATACATTTATATCTGTGTGACTTTGTAAATGACATTATTTTATTACTTCTAAATTTGTTCTTTTGTTAGTTGTAAGATCACCTTTTATCTAAAATAGGTCAATGAAATAAAATGGGAACTAATTAACTGAACGTCAATCTGTCATTCTTGTCTTCATACGTAATTAACGGAGGCCTACTCGCTATCGATAGTCAAGATTTTTTGGAAAACTTTTCTATGTGAATTTGCGAAGTAATTTATAAGTTTCAACGTTTGGTCACGTTCTGACCTGATGTTAAATCACGATGTGGTCTAGGTTGGTAAACACGCTAATTCTCGAAGATATGGTTCTTAAGTATAGCTGCCAGAGTACACTAAAAGGTGCTTGGCGAAAAATGTTCAGTTTGAGTATGGTAGTACCGAGGCAGCCGGAGAAAAACTAACCACTAAGCTATAATTTTATGATGTTTTGCTTAACCAAAGGCTCCGGTTCATTAGCAAGGATTTGAACCTAAACCGATCAACTAGGCTTCTGAAAACACTAACCACTGTGTCATCGTTTTACTAATGTTTTAATTAAATACCATCATTTTTTTAAATTAATCTGTATTCTATCGCAAATCATCCTCATCATCATCAGCCTATAAGACACCGAATGCAGGGTCACAGGCCTCTTCCCGTAGGAAGGTATGGGCATAATAATCACCACGCCAGCTCACGACGTATTGACGATTTCAAACTCTGAGAAATCCACAGTTTTCCCACATATAGTATACTACAAGAACATTTCTCAGGTTCAACTTTCCTCACGATGTTTTCCTTCACTGTCAGCCGATAGTGTTACCAATTTAAATGAGTAAATGTAGGCTAATTTCGAAAAATTTGTTGGTATATACCGGGGTTCGATCTTGCGGACATCGAAATGATATTCCACCGGTCAAACCAATAGAGCATCACGACTTCTTATACTGCAAATGTTTTTATTAATTTTATTCTTGCTATATTGATAGGAGCACTGTTTATATCGATGAACAGTGTGTTTTTAAAAGTAAACGGGCTGTTTTTTTTATTTGTATTAACACTATAGGGTTATATGAGAAGTCCGGGAGAAAACCTTTTAACACAGAAAAGGAGTTTTTTTTTTTTTTTCGAACTGACTATGCTATTGACCTGGCAAGGTCTTTACAGCTTCACCGGACTACTAAGGCCGAGCGATTAGGGCACTCAGCCGATTTTGGTTTTGGGTAACATACACAAGGGTGCACGCACACCTCGGCTTGGGCTGTTTCCTGGAAAAAGACACGTCTGTCCTAGCTAACTATTCTAAGCTATTCATACATATATACATTTGTGAACCATACAATCGAAATTGCATGATTCACAAATGAATACGTGTATATCGGATTGAAACGAACTTAAACTATTCGATTCAGTTCGATGAGGGAAAAAAAAAACAAAACCCTCCCACCATGTGTATATATGTGCACGTGTGTGAGAGAGATGATCTCATATGTCTGTTCAAGTGATGTAGGTGAGTCACTGTATCGCGAAAATAATATCAAGAGGGCTCCGCGCGGGGACGACCTAGGCTCGAGATATTATTGAGAACCGCGAAGTGTGCGGGAGCTAATAGGGATCGATTACAAAAGCGTGGGCGCAACACGCATTTTATAAGATTGAATTTAAATTTACTAACGGTGACGGCACCGAAGTCTAAAAATAGACATAACAAAAATTATTATTACTGTTTGACGGTTATTTTTAGGGGAAGATAGACGTAAATACGCGATTTACTCTATCTTATTTGAGTTATTTATTTTTTAACAGCTGCGCGCGCGAGCCGTTGTAGTGTAGCCGCGATGGCTGGAAATCTATGGATTGCCGTGACGGCACCTAGTAGCGGATTACGAGAGCACTCTTCGTACGCCGAGATCTCCGAGATCTCGTGGAAAATGAGTAGTTGACCTGCGTAGTCAATACTCGATAGGGAAAAGGAGTATGCGGGGTCATCCTGTGAAGGATTAGCCGCCGGAGGTTTGGGAGTGTGCTGGGACGCGGGTTTAGGAGCCCACGGGGCCTGAGGGGCCCGGTAGGGGCGGGGGGGCGCACTAGTCGCGGGTACGGACGCTGCCGGTGCACGAGACGTGCCCGGCAGGTTCGGGAAGGCCTCTCGAGACATGAGAGGCGGAGGTCGAGGACGGGCGGGGGCAGCGGCCGTCTTAGACGGCGACGCCTGCCTGGGGTATCGAGGGCGCTTTGTGCGCGGGGCGCGGGGACATCCGCGATAATTCGCGGTATGGCCCACGCCGCGGCACAGAACACAGCTCGGAGGGTCGGAGGCGTCTTTCGTGCGAGAACACTCCCTAGTGGAGTGGTCGCCGAGGCACTTAACGCACCTGGGTTTCAGGCGACAGTTTCGTGCGGAGTGTCCGTACACCTGGCAGTTGTGACACTGCGAGGGCACAGACGTTTTGCGCGGCGGCTCGACTATGACGCCGGAGAGGCCGCAAAGGGATGTAAGATTAAAAATCGCTTTCCCCTGAGGGGTGCGATCGAGGACAACGAGAACCATATCATATGGAGCCCTGGTGCGCGGAGAGCGCATACGATGAACCTCGCGAACAGGAATCTTCTGTTCCTTGAGGTCGTCTGAAATGTCGTCAGTCGGGAGTTCTGAGGGGACTCTACGGATCACAACCCGTAGTTTACGCTCCTCTTCGAGAGAGTGCGTGAAATAGCCCCACTGGTTGTCCCGAAGGAAACGAGTGAGGTTGCGATGGGCGGTGGACGTGGCTACCTTCACCTGAATACCTACAGCGGTATTCACGGCGGAGGTGTAAGGGATACCTGCCGTTTCCAGCAGGCTAGAAATCTCAACCCAAGACGCTTTGTCTTGGATCGTAACGGGGGGCGGTGGGCGGGGCTTCTTGCCCGAAACTGCGGAACCCGCAGCCACGGGCGAGTCGGGTCTAGAGGGCGCTGGTGTCGCCTTTGGCACTTTCGCGCCATCGACGTTTGCGATCTTTTTAGAGGGCAATTTGTCCTCCGGATCGGAAGAGGAGTTCGAGCGCTTCTTGCGCGGTTTGCGGTGCGTGACGGTGGTGAAGCCATCGTCCGCAGCAGGGGCTTGCTCAGCCTGAGGGGCTTGCTCGGCAGGGGGATCCTGCTGAGCAGGAGGGTCTTGCTCCATGTCGGAGCCGGAGTCGGAGTCGGAGTCATCGCTATCGCGATCGGCTGGGATTGGGAAGTTGTTGGAAGCCTCGATCTTGGCATAGATCGAGGGAGCGGGCTTCGAGGAATGAGGGAGCTCGGTGCGACGCTTTGCAGCGTACGCATCGTAATCGTCTACGAGACGAGGACAGATAGCGGCTATGAAGCCGCGGAGGCTAATGAGCTCAGTCTCTAAGAGACTGATCTCTTGTTCAGCGGCCATACCGGGGCCTGAGGAGGGGAGTGGGGCGGAGGAAGACATGTGAAACCTCCCTGCCAGAGGGGCAGGGGGGCGCGCCTTAATGAATTTAACGGACTATCCCGAGTCCGGATCAAAGGGAGCTGTTTAAAACTAAACAAAATAGGAAAACAACGCAAATAAGTACCTGAGCGAGACAGGGGAAAAATAACATAAGACTACTTAAATAAACAAACAATAAAAAGAAAATAAATTTAAAAATAAATCACTGAAGAATTAAAGAAATACGTAAATAAATAGATAAACAAAAGAGTAAATAAATAAATATACCAAGAAATAGATAAAGCAATAAATAAATACAAGGAAAGGTCTCACTCAGTTCCAAGAAAAAGAACGCAGGTGCAGCGCACCTGTGAAGCGCAGGTGTGCCGGATCGAAACAAACAATAACTGACGTCACTAAATCACGAGTATTAAAATCAAACTTAGCGCGCGCAGCAAAACGGACAACCGCTCAAGTCGACGGTTTGATCGGAACTCCCACAGAAAAGGAGACCATACAGATATTATATTGGTAAAAAAGATATGCGAAAATCAGACTAGACTTCAAAGTCGTTTCTCCGTTCGTTATATTGGGATATTATATTATTCTATGTGGGTATATGTATAATGAAAATACAGTACTTTTGAGGCGTAATCACGTCAAAACTACGAAACTAGTATAATTACTATTAGACGGTGAGTTTTTCGTAGATGGTTCTAGAGTCTAGACTTATTTTTGGGTTCGATTAAGCCTACATAGCGGATCGTGTTTTTAATGTCACTACATCGTAAATTGTAAATTTCATGGTTTAGTAAAAAAACGCTCGTACAGATAAAAATACATTTTACATAAACAATATTATTTTACAATACCTTTGATCAACAATAACTAGATAAAGGGTTCAAAATTGAAGCTAAAAGCCGTCCGCGTAAATATATACTTATGTGTAGCTATTTGTTTACTAAAAAAAGGAGAAAAATTTTAAAACAGTTTTAAGTTCAACCTAATTACAATCATAACACCTAGTAGTAAAGTCACAAATGTTCAAAATATTATTTAATACTTACGATGAAACGAGCAAAGTAATAAATAACTAGCAAAGTAATGAAAAAACAACATAAACAACATTTAGTGTGAATTCAACCTTAATACGTAATGAATAAAGTACGTTTTCCCGTTATTGTGCGTGTTTGTGCGTAGCGAGGCCAAACATTTGTATTACAGGTTTAAAATCGGTAGTTTTGTGCAAAATTTGATATTATTTGTTAGTTTAAAGCTTAAAATATAACTTATTCAATATGTATTTAACGAAAGTAAGATACTCCGGCCGTTAAATTGCTTTTTCGGTTATTATTTTTGAATACACTGCGGCATGTGAAACGGGCTTACATTGGCTGTGTTTCAAACAAACTAAACAAAATAAGGGCACACATTTCAAGTGAGCTCTTATTTACCGAGACGTATTTTTCGCGCTGACCCTTTATCTAGATATTGTTGATCGAAGTACAATACCTATATAATTTGTTATTTTTCAAAGTTTTGTAATCAGATGTGTATATAGATAAGTGGAAATCAGAATTTTTTTAATGCTTATGCTACCAACAGTCTTTTGAACTGTGTTCATTTGTATGGAGCTTAAAACTTCATGGTTTTGGACAGTCCAGGGGTTAATGCCTTACGAAGCGGGCGGGAATCATTTAAATTATAATGCCTTACGAAGCGGGCGGGAATCATTTAAATTACTATACGAATAAGTTTGACGATGTTATATATAATATATGGTCGTTTCGTATGGCAACAGCAGCGCCGGACACAGTGGAACGCAAGAGGAAGGTGCTGTTGGTAACTACAGCGCTAACTCAATGGCTCTGGCGTTGCGCGAGACCCTGTCCGGTCAGCCGCCTGCTAAGAAACAGCGCACCGCTCAGGTATGTGAAAAAATAAATGAGATTTTGTAAAAACGTTTACTAATATGGTTTTTTTTAAGGAAATGTTTTCAAACTAGTGGTTTTCGTTGCGATGCTTTTTTATTCTTTATAGATTTTAGGGATTGACAACAATCTCATCTCATGTTAATTGACGACGTGGTCTAAGATAGGACACATACTAAACGTACAGGCTTCTCAATTACAGCTGCCGGAACACACCAGTAGGTGCTTGCTGATAGATTTTCAACTCTAAGGTGGTAGCTAGGCAGGCGGATTTAGGATTAAGCCCTACTACCATGTTGTGTTTTCATCACGATATTAATTTTTGATTTTCCTTTGTCGAAATCTCCGAATCAGTTGGATGGATTCGAGTCTACGAGGTTCGAACACACGCTATCAACTAAGCCACAATCATTTCCGTAACGCGATTGTAAAGCCAGATAGAACACGATTATTTTGATTTAAAAAATAAGCCTAATTATATTGTAAAAAAACGGGAATCATAATTATCGTGTAAAGCCATAAATAATAATTAGCGTATAAAAAACACAATTACCTTTGGAAAAGTATAAATTGCAGTTACTATGTAAAATTAACAATCATAATTATTTTTGTGTAAAAAAAAACGCTCAAATAGTGTTTTAATTTATTATGTAAAACCCAGGAATTGTAATTATCGTGTAAACAAAACCTGACATTTCAGGTTCTCAATTGAAACTCATTATATAAATTTTCAGGACTACAATAACAATATGAATCTGAAATTGAATTCCCAATTCTTTGGAAAAATATAAATTGTAATCACTGTGTAAAATTAATAATTATAATTTTATTTTTGTGTAAAAAGGGCGACAAATATTGTAATTGTCCTGTAAAAACATAAATTTTATTTATTGTGTAAAAAACAGAAATTATACTTGTCGTGTAAAGAAACCCTGATGATATTTGAGGTTTTTGATTGCAATGCATTATGTAAATTTTCAGGACTCCAATAACAACATGAATCGGGAATCGAATTCCAGTAGCGAGAATAAAAACACCGTTTGTCCTTCCACTTCACATAGTCAGACTGCTGTTGTCATCAACGTGCAGGTCAACAACAACAACAAATGATGTTTAATATTAAATATTCATCAATCTCCTTTATACAGTCTTCCAAAAATATTCATTATGAATCATAATATTAATTATATGTTAAAACACCGAGGAGTTAAATATACAATTACCCTTTGATATTAAATATATTTATCTACAATTAGTAATTCGCAATTATAATAAAGTGCCTTGATTTTGTAAAGGGTGAATGTAATTTAAAAAATAATATTGCATATTTTGTCACGGATATAGTATAGCAATTTTAATTAAATTTTTTGCTCAAACGGTTTTTTTTTATTTTAGTAAAAGAAATATAATATCTATATATTATAAGTGTTTGCAATTTTCTAAATTACTGGTGCTAATTAACAGGTGTTTTGGGGGTCTGTATAAATATTAAATATGAATTTGATCTCGAAGTGCTTCGGGTATTCAGGTAATACTTATTTTGCATTTCCCGAGTTGCCATTGCATTTAAGTATATCCTAATTTTAGTGTATGTTTAGTGTATATTTATCGATGGATTTTATTAGTAGATATGTGAGATTTAATGTATTAAAGTAGTTAATGCTTAACACTTATGTGTTAACTTTATTTTAATACTCTGTATATTGATTCAATTTGTATGCATAATTATAATATTTAGGCATGTAATGCTTAGCATAATAAAGATTTGTGCTCATTAAAATTTGTCATTAGGTAGATTTTTAAAAATATTCATAATTTCAAACATTTTCATGTTCGTATAAATATTATTAACCATACTCTGTTGAGTTGCATTTTTAATCGTTTTTATTCAATTTTATAATGTAGAATAATCTAGAAAGATAGATTTGAAACGTTTTATTTGAATATGGTTAAGATGTAATATCACAATTTAAGTTGCATTTAACCTAAGAATTAAGCCAATTATTACATCTTTGTTTGAATTTGTTGTAAGTAGTGTAATTTCCTTTACTTTTAGACAACAGTTTAAAGTTAATTCTTATTTTCATTTTTTTTTAAATTTCGATACAAACATTCAAACAAACTATTACTCTATAGATCATTGATTTACTATAATTTCAAGTGCTATTATAGAGGCCAAATTTTAAATACACTATATCTATAGATTTAATTTGTATGTACTATTTAGATTAAGTAATCATTAATTCGTGTTTCAGATTGTATTGCATAATAATGTAGAAAATAGAAAACATTGTTTAGTAATTAAAGATATCATGATAATTGAGAAAAAAAACACATTATTACGTTTTTTGTGCTCGTTTAATAAAGATATTAATATTAATTGAAATTATGTCAATTTATCTCGAATTTCGATATTTTGTGTAGTACATTGTAGTAAATTGGATGGATAAAGTTATTTAATTTTTTGATTTAAAAAAAAAAACACTTATATGGTGTTATTTGGTTTTAAAAACAATTTTTACAAGAACAATTTACAAACAGAATATAACATAGTTGTAGAATGAATAAGAATCGGCTAATTTTCTTAGAACTTACGGGAATAATCTCAGTGTTATATTTATTTTTTATATAAACCAGATAAATTTTGCGGATTCCTTAAATAGTGAGAGCAAATGTAGGTATTTAAAAAGTAGGAACGCATGAAATTTAAGTTCAGTATTAAAATAACCAAAGTGTCTATGCAATTTGAAAACTCAATAAGGCTTTTAATACGGATGCAGGATGAAAATATTTACTAACTTTTTATCGCGGCTTCGCTCATGTTTACATAGATTTTGAAAAATACAGCCCATGTTTTTAGCTGAGAATGTAGCTTTCTATAGTTATGAGATTTTTTTTAAACCAGTACGGCTTTTTTTGAGTTGATTCCTTACAATTAAAAATCAAATTGTTGCTCTTTTTAGTAGCAGTAAGAATTTTGTATGAGCTTCTATTTAAAAAAAACCCCCCTCTCTATTTGTAGATGAAAGGATACTAACTAAAACAACTATAAAGCCTTATGTTACTATTGTTATATTAATATCACGTCGAGACCTAACATGAAGACGTGTCATGAAGCAATTTAAAATATAACATTGGTAAGGTATTCTGTGAATTTTGGTTTTCTGTTTATGGGATTTATTAAGTTTTCTTTTAATTTAAATACGTTTTTGGGTTGCTTCGTATTCTTTTTTTTAATATTATAAGCTGTCAATTTTTGTGTTGTGTCAATTAAGTTGTCTGTTATTACTTATTTTAGGAGATAATTGTGTTCTATAACAGGTTTTCTCGTACGGTTATTTGAAAATAACTGAAATTCTATATGATAGCAAATTGATTGTTTGAATAGGTTGAGTTAAAATTACTTGACAAAGGTTCGATTTAATTTAAATTATACTGTAATATAGTAATTAGTGTGATAGGTAATAGATTGAACTGTCAGAACTCGCCTTTTTAATAATTATTTTCGTTCTACCGCCACTTGTCTTTTTTTCACCGACCTATTATCATAACCTGTATCTCCAGAAGCGACAATTTTTATTTATTTTTAAAGGTAACAAGTGTTAAGTTTGTTATTCAGAATTATAATTGTTGGTTTCTCGCATGACGCTAGAGAACTCTAATATCTTAACCCTCGGCTGATTTTTTTATGATCTAAATCTCAAAAAGGCAGATCATGTTATTAAATATCTTGCCAATTTTCAAAATTACAATGTTACTTATAATAATTTGTTACTATTCGAGATTTTTTTTTGGTACACATATATGTTTCAACAACTCATATATGTATGAATAGTTAGCTCAGATAGATCGCGAATTGCATGTATCAGGCAATAGCCCAAGCCGAGGTGTGACGTGCACCCTTGAGCTAGTTGTCAAAATCGGCTGAGTGCCTTAATCGCTCATCTTAGTAGTCCGGTGAAACTGTTAAGACCTTGCAAGGTAAATAGCGTAGTCAGTTCGAGAAAATAAGAAAGAGTTTTTCAGGTTTTGTAATAAATATGCTATTTTTTTTAAACTTATTCTACCAACAATCTGTTAACGTGACGTTGCTTGAGGGACCGTTAGTAACATTTTTGACATTTTTGTTTACTTTCCGTGTATTTTTAATAATTATAAACTATCCCTTTATGTGATTATTGTAATTAAATACATATAATTTGCTCAATTTATTCTACAATATAATCATATCTTTGATAGTATTAATAAAGTAATTATAAAACAACAATAGCGATTATGGTCTATATTTTTGAAATTAGGCAGACATTAAATTCATACTTATAGAATTTTTGTCACCTTGCTATGGAAAGATAGTCTCAATGATAATTTGCTCATAATATTTTCGGTTATGTGAGGTTCTACAAGTTTTATTATAGAAGTAAATAATAGTAATTGCTTGGGATATTACTAATAGGTATGCGATAGCTTGTATTAAGTTTTTACTATTACATTTGAAATTTATTTTATAATGTCATGAAGTCTTTATGCGTGCAGTTTTTGGAATAAATAATGTAATTCTTAAAGTGCCAATTATGCATTGTTTCTATATAAGTTTGCTGTGATGCACTAATTAATCGTTGCACTTAACGTGTGTAAGTGATTTGGTTAGTCCGTTAATAAAATTGTCATCGTGTGATCTATAGATATTTTTAAATATTTCTTTCTAGTCATAAGTCTGTAAATAAATTCTTTTTGAAAAATGTTTCTCTTTTATTTCTTATTTTGACAGCTGAACCGTACTGGTCAAGTAATATGGTTTACTACGTTTTCTTTATTATTGGTATGTATATATGCCATTGATTTACCTATGCTTAATAGCGTCTCAGCGGACAATTTAGATCAGGGATTCCTAACCTATTTTGGGCAAGAAACCCCTTTTCCAAAATAAACTGATAGTTCAGGTCACCATAGTTAAATTACTATAAATCGTGTATATGCTTCAAATATAGAGGAAATTTTTGTCCGGTGAACCTATGAAGACCCATCAGGCAAATAGCATATAATCGGTTCAAAAACAAACAACAGTGCAAGTCAAAACATGTCTGAATGCCTTGTACGCTTGAACACACTGTCTTGTACGAACTAGTCCACGCTTATTGACTTGGTGATTTTTTTTTAAATACAACACTGTTACTTCTTACAAGTTGGTACATGTAACACAATGTATACAGTATATTGAAAGTTTCAAAAAACTTGTGGTTGATTAATAGGGGTCGATTTTTAACATTCCTCGACCCCCAAAATCGGTTTTATATCATATTATATTATATTATAAAAAGAAAGTTTACTACCGCGTCTGTCTGTCTGACTGTTCGCGATAAACTCAAAAACTACTGAACGAATTTTCATGCGGTCTTCACCAATACCTAGATAAAATGATTCATGAGGAAGGTTTAGGTATATAATTTGTCAAGATTTTTTTTATTATCAGGGCGGGACAACGTCTGGCGAGCCTACTAGTATATAATATAATGTATATATAACACTAATATTTGAAAGACAAAATATCTTTAATGCAGCAAGTACAAGGGCAACACAGTTATTGAAAAAATGTTGTTGCAAATACATGTAGCTATTACATTGATAAATAAAAGAACAACAAAAAATTATATATGACCTATGACAAAAAATAAAAAAAGTTATATATTACAAAAAGATATTATAATTATGCCATACTACTGCTATAATTATTTACTGAATCTAACTTGTATAATCTTTTTTCTATTCTACATTATAAAAAATCCAATAAATAAATTGCAAATTTCATGGTTTTGTATAAAAAGTTCTTAGAAATGTTCTTAGTTCCCATAATTTAATAATACATCTATACTAATATTATAAAGTTTGTGAGTTTGTGACGTTGTAAGGGGTAATCTCAGGAACTACTGGACCGATTTGGAAAATTCTTTCAGTGTTATATAGCTCATTTATCAGGGAAGGTTATAGGCTGTATATCATCACGCTAAGACCCATAGGAGCGGAGCAGCAATGAAGAATGTTGCAAAATCGGGGTATTTTTTTCCTTTTCAGAGCTTCCGCTGCGTTTTAGCGCAAAATAACCATTCCACGCTTACGTATTACCGCCCAACGGGTCGGCTAGTTTTACATAAAAATGGTAATTTTTCATTAAATTATTTGTAATTATTCAAATTTTATTATAAATGCGGTATTTTTTAGAGCTTGTACTGCCAAACTGTTGACTCGTGCCTCAAAAATCAATTATACCCTCACATTACGCACCGCAATTATACTCACCCTTAGTTAGAAAAGTATGACGACCTCTATTCGTGTAAAATTAGTTATTAAGATTAGTTACTGTGATTTAAATATATATTTGAATACAACATTTGTGATTTATGACGTTGCCGATTATTTAAAATAAATTTCAGAAAATTATCTATTGTATTATATTGGTAAGTATTTAATGGTCTAGGTTAAATATAATATAAGAACAGAATATGCTGGTAGTAATAGTTACAGTTTCTTAATTTACTTTTAACAAGGAAACATATTCCCAAAAAGACTACATGGTCTACTAATCATATATTAAAAAAAATATATATATATATATGTCAATTCAGTTTTTTTTTCGAGTTACAGTAGCACACTAAAACACAGACAAAGCGAGAGAAGTTGCCTTTTATTCCTAATATGGGGGTAGGAATACTTCTGGTAAGGGTTAAAAAAAGAACAAATTATAACCAATTTTAATACCATTTTGTACACAGCAAATATTTCATATGTAATTCTGAAATTAAAAGATTACATGCAGTAAGTATCACAGAGACATTTTTCAATGTTGTAAAAATTAAATTGCGTGTCGAAAAATATTGCGTCCCGAGCAGCGGACACAGCTAGTTTAAATATAAAACAACATAAAAGGTAGTAAGTATCCGACAAATATTCTAAGGATTATATAGAGTAGCTGTTGATGAAAAAGCTCACACAACAGTTAAGGTATATCATTTACACTGCAATAAATTGTTAGTGACTAGACTTATATACATATCAATTACCTATCTACCGTTTGGGCCCAAGGTAATTCGTTATTTTATTTTTTTGTTCATTTCCAAACATGTGTTATACATAGAAAGGTTTTTTTCTCATTAAGTAATAGCTACTTGTCTAGATTATATGAAAAAGAGACCGATTTAGAGCAAGTGTAGTAGTAGTAGAAGTAGCGCTAGTTTTAGTATTCAAATAATTGCAACGGTAATATCAATACGATACAGCCTCTTGATGACGCTAGGAGTCCGTTCTCATAAAAGGCACAGAAAGTAGTTTTACTCAATATCATACGATTTTTATTCGAACGTTTCTTTTTTGGTCTCCTTAATTCTTGCCATTTGTGTAAAATTTAAAGTAAGCAAGCGGATACTTTTTTTGATTTATTATATTGTATTCAGAATTCAGATTTCTGGTGATGATCCATCGACTCGCTAGGTTGGTGGTCTTCGCTTCCAGTTTCGAAGGCGTTATGATACGGGGTTCCATTATATGACAGCGCGCTACTAAACAACCAAACGCATTTCGCGATTCATTTTCTCGGCGATAGTGGCAGATATCCGACGCGATGTCAGCGCTGACTGGCCGCGCAATACTTAAATATAGCTTTCGTATCGCTTCTTTTAACATTTTTAAGTAGTAACATAAAATAGTGGTATAGAACTATGAGTAGTTAAATGTTTAATTTTTTTATATATGTGATATGTGACTTGAAAAAACACTAATTTTAATTCTCAGCATAATCATAAACATATAAGTACAACAAGGAATACCTGTGTAAGATGTTAAGGTAAGTAGGAACAAAGTTACAATTCATAATAAATCTTATAAAAACAATACAATAATTCAAAGCCATTCTTAAATATCAAGACAATGCTCGGATTTCGGATCATGTTACGACTTGTCCAAGTCGGCTTCGCGCTCAGAGGTACCTACAACGCGCGGTCAGTCACAAACTCTACCTTATTTACAGTGCACATTAAGGAGAGCAGTTGTTTTTGGAGTACAGCGTTGTTTTTCATTATGAAAATAATTAAAATGAAATGTGTTATGTCAAATCTAATAATGAAAATGTACGGGTATATAATAATATTTTACATTTAAAGGATACAGAGATTTTCGAGTGTGAAGTTTCAGAGCCTTAATCTTATCATTTATCTTTTATTTTAATTAACATAACTATCTTTCTCGTGAAATATATTATGCACAATTGTTTAGTTTTGTTGTGATCCCAATGTAAGTGCGAAATGCTCGCAGTACCTATAATTACATTAAATTATTTCAATATTTTATCAGTGTCTCAAGAAGATATCGAACAAGAACACCTATCTAAAATAAGATAAGCATAAAAATATTGTTGCGAGAATAAATAAATAATAATTTTCATACTATAACTATTTGCTTTTGCAGTATTTTTGGTTACACATTGATTGCCGTCACCATGGTATATGCTGTACCCTTCGGATGCAATGAAGATGATCAATGTTCAAGTGGATACTTTTGCGAGCAAGCCACACATTTATGTCGAGAATGTTTACGATGTCGTGATCTTGGAAGAAATGAGCCTCACACTTTCGGGACAAACTCAAACTGCATTAGATCCGGTATCGAATGTGGACTTTGTTTTGACGGGTAATTAGATCAGCAGTTTATCTATATTATAAACATTTCAAGATACCTATGCATAAACAAGCGATTTTTATTCTTGGTATAGTAAGATAAACAAATTGAACTTAAAACCCACGTATAACAGCATTTTTGGCGAAGTGTTTATGTTACCTATTCGCCTGTGTATATATTTAGTAACTGACGGGTAACAGTGCATCTTGTGCTCAAATTGATTATTGTAAACATGGTAAAAGAGTTATTAAACAGTAATACACACCTTTAAGTGTACTTATAAAGTTACCTATGAATTTTGATCGTGTTTTTGTTTCCGGCATAACGATATTTTTAATTTTGCCGTAAACTGTGAGATACATGGTAACACGTTAAGCTTATGAACTAGATCTTCTGTTTCTTATAAACAGTAAATCAATCAACATACATTGGGTTGAAGCCACGTTGGTGCAGTAATAGCGTACACGCCTAACGCCTCGATAAATGTAGATTTGAGATCTATAATGAGTCTTTAATAGCATTCAATATTCACTCTGTTAACTTGTTAAGTTTAAGTTAATAATTTGTCGCCTTGCATTTATCTAAGGCATATTTCGATAACACATATTTTCAAAGTCTGTCCCATGTTTCAATCTCAGGGCAATTCGTTAGTTAACTTCAGATAATATTGCGAAAATAATACTTGTAAAAGTTGTAACAAATCTCGAGCCAATATGTTAAATAAAAGTGACTTGTAATGAAAGGATATTTTTCTATGGGTTTCTGATTTAATAATGTGGAAAATTTACATTTTATTGTCAAATGTCTACTTTTGCCGAATAATAATTGCAAAGGTATTAAGTCATAAAAATGTGACATATCAAAACAAAAAAAAACGAAATCCTAATCGCCAATCCTATCGTAAGTGACTATTACGTTGCCAAGTCGCTTTAATCGTTTAATATGTTCACTTGTCAATATTTTTACTAAATCTCATTCTTATTTCCCAGCTTAGTATACTACGATGGCAACATAGACGCAAAATGCGTTCCCACCAAGGAACTGAACAACATGACCATCCAAATATATATACTATCAATAGCGATTCTAATTAGCATAGTAACTGTAATAATGTTCATTAGAGTTTTACGTAATACTAGTTTTCTACAGATAACTTACTGTGAGTATACTTTTTTATAAATATTAATAATCTTCTTTAATATTATTTACATTATCCGAACCAATTTTATAAATGCCAATGTGCGTTTGTTACGTTTTGACGCCGTGACTACTAAACCGATCATCATGAAATTTTGAATATACATTTTGTCACCGGTATAGAAAAGGACTTACTTACTTAGGTACTTTTCAGCTCGAAAATAGTACTTTACCCGAGAGACAGGTTAAATCTACATTAATGCGAGCGAGGAGACGGGTAAAAGCTAGGCGATATTATAAACGGCGTGGGCTCACGTTGATCAAATTTTATGCTGATCGGACCTTTCAGTTAAACTGAAATGTAACCTTGATGAGATGCCCTAGAAACCCATATGGATCCCAAAAATATAAGACAAACACACTTTCGAATGTTCCCCAAGTTTCTACATAGCTACGCAATAATTTTATAAACAAATACGCAGCTCACAAAGTGTTCGTCTGAGAATTAGTATACATTATAATATTGAACCTATAACATCAAACTTTAAAAATAGTGTCAGCAAGTCCGCAACGCCACCTGTAAACACTGCGTCATTTATCTAGAAGGTTCCTCGTCCACGTTGTCTGCATGGAAACGGTTGTGTACTGAACCCCACAATCTAGAATTAATATTACCTAAATCACACCATGACCTAACATTAAGTGGTCTGTTTGTGAAATTAACAAATACACTTTTAATACAGAACAGAGTGCTCAATATTCGTAAATATGAAATGACAAACATTTGAAGGGATTAGTGCTTAGTAGTAGTAACGGCAGATGCACAAATCCCATTTGTCCTATTGGGCTTCAATTTTCCGTTATAGAAAAAAATCATACAATACTATAGCGCATTTAGTTAGGTACATCTATTAATATGTTATGTTATTTACACTGGTGAGGCATCTCTGTTACTGAACTTAACGAACTATTATTGTAGATGGACTATAATAAAGACAGACATAGGACAGAGTTCTATGAAGAATAAAATATATTAATTATTTATATTATTACTAGCGGGCCTAACAAATTATATACTAAAACCTTCCTCATAAATCAGTCTATCCACTGGTGAAAATCCGTTCAGTAGTTTTTGAGTTTATCGCGAACAGACAGACAGACAGACGCGCCAGAGGACTTTGTTTTATACTATGTAATGAAATTATTTACACTTTTCAAAAACACATTCCAAATATTCCGTGGACTTATGAGCTTTTTGCGTTTTTAATATAAATTATTATATTTTTTAACTTTCAGCTTCAGTAACGAGGCTATCTTCACCGAATTATAATAAAATGGAAACGGAAGTACCCTCCACTAATACTCTCTCTACTAGCTGCAAAAATTGAGATTATCTCATTTCAAATATGTTTTATTAACAACTGGCATGTTGTATGTATAAATTTTTAATAAACATTGTTTCTTACCAAATTATAAATTATCTCGACATAAGTATGATTAAGTGATTAAATAAAACACTTTATTAAAATATGGTTTATTATTTAATATTTCCTTTAGTTGAGTTTAGTGCAATAAGAAACAAAAACATATAAGATTTTATAATTTTATAAAATTAAAACAAAATGTTTTGAGGCTGTTGTGTATTTTATTATACCTTTGTAAAAATTATTCAAACATGTAACATTTCTGAATTAACTTAAATACTATTGAATTCAATCAACGGGTGCTATAAATAGAGCTACGGCGTTTAACAGAGCGGTATCGTAGTCGTAAGTTCGCGCGAGAGGCGCACGCGCATAGAAAATCACTTCTTCTCGATTCTCGTTACTATACACGGGTACTTCTATTGTGTTCTCCAAAACCAGTTGGGTACCTTTATGCTGTCAAATAAAAATATAATATTACTATTACGTAGTAGACGAGGCTTGATTTGGTTATGTTCAGATGGTCGCTGAGATAATAATTTTAAATATAATATAATTGTTGGAAAATCAATATTTCACAAATAGAGACTCGTGTAATTTAGATTTTTCTATTTTATTTTCACATTAATTTCAAACACTAGCAACCTTATCAACATAACATGTCAATAGAAAGCACAAGGAAAAGGTTTATTTATTATACAATGGTTTAAGAAAGTAAATAAATCAGCTAACAGTATAATTTTACATCTTAAATGAAAAATAATTCACATATATCTTTTAATGAAACAAAAATCAGCATAAAATAAAAATTATTTTAGTTATAATCTTTCTTTAAATCAAAATCCAGAAATTTTCTTACTACATAAATATCGCTAAGTATTCAATAGATTAACCTATTTGAATAAGTAACAGACGTATAAATTTCATATAACATTGTATCAGTGTTACAAATATAAAATACTAGCGGTCCCGGCAGACGTTGTCCTGCCCTGATTATGAAAATATCCTTGACAATTTAAACACTAAAACGTTCCTCATGAATCACTCTATCCACTGGTGAAAACCGCATGAAAATCCGTTCGGTAGTTTTTGAATTTATCGCGAACAGACAGACGCGATAGGGGACTTTGTTTTATACTATGTAATGAAGTATCTACTGAACAAGCGATATGCATAATCGATCGATCATATACGGTGTTATTTAGAATTCGTATATTTTTGAGTTTTTATGCCTCTAAAGTTTTGGTATATATAACTGACAGAGTTAATTTAGAATAAAGAAGTACATAAGTTTAAACAAAACAATGATTAAGTAATAAAGGCAAATACTAAAGACAATAACGGAATGCCTACTGTCCTCATCAATCTTTTTGGCCGCTCTGAATATATAACCGTAAGTTCGGGCTTATGCATAATACTGTCAAAAGTTTAATACAAAAGAAAGTTCAAATATTCCTATAGGAATTTAATATTGGCATTTATCTATCTTTGAGTTGTGTCGATGTTATCTACGAGTATACTATATCTATACTAATATATAAAGCTGGAGGGTTTGTTTGTTTGTTTGGTTGAACGTGTTAATCTCAGGTACTACTGGTCCGATTTGAAAAATTCTTTAAGTGTTAGATAAGTCATTTTGCAATGAAAGCTATAGGCTATATATAATTACGCTAAAACCAATAGGAGCGGAGCATCAATTATGAATATTTCAAAATCAGGTTTTTTCCCCTTTGAGAGTTTCCGCTGCGTGTTAGCGTTAGCCCAAAGTAACTATTTCACGCGGACGAACTCGCGGGCAGAGGCTAGTGTAATATATTCAGAGCTGTGAAAATGTCTGACGACGATTGTAAATAACGTGAAAGAGACAATATTTTGATCAGCGGGATAATATGTGACGCACGTAGCGTGCACGTTTACGTACCGCACGCAACAGCAGCGGCGGTGCGGGCGCGTGTGGCGGTGCACTACGCGCGGCGGGTACCAACGCTCCCGCACCTCCCGCACTCCCCGCGCTCCCCGCCCCGACCCACTCGCACCCGCTCAGCATCAACCCGCGCACCAGCACACCCTCGCCCTCACCGCCTACAACACAAACCTCTGTAGGTGGTAGAGCCACGCTGAAGCTATTGCTGGTTTCCCCATGAATGGGTCGGCTCGTGCGGGATAGTACCACCCTCTCATAGAAAACCGACGTGAAGTAACAGTGCTTGCATTCTCGCGTTTCGTTCGGTCAGCGAGAAAGCCGGATACCCGTCTCCCTTCCCCATTCCTCACTCCCCTCTCCCCATATACAGGCTGGCAACGCATTTGCCACTACCCTGGTGTAGCAAGTGTCAATGGACGGTGGTGACCACCTTAACATCAGGTGACCCACCAGTTCGTTTTATAACTGACAGAGTTAATTTAGAATAAAGAAGTACATAAGTTTAAACAAAACAATGATTAAGTAATAAAGGCAAATACTAAAGACAATAACGGAATGCCTACTGTCCTCATCAATCTTTTTGGCCGCTCTGAATATATAACCGTAAGTTCGGGCTTATGCATAATACTGTCAAAAGTTTAATACAAAAGAAAGTTCAAATATTCCTATAGGAATTTAATATTGGCATTTATCTATCTTTGAGTTGTGTCGATGTTATCTACGAGTATACTATATCTATACTAATATATAAAGCTGGAGGGTTTGTTTGTTTGTTTGGTTGAACGTGTTAATCTCAGGTACTACTGGTCCGATTTGAAAAATTCTTTAAGTGTTAGATAAGTCATTTTGCAATGAAAGCTATAGGCTATATATAATTACGCTAAAACCAATAGGAGCGGAGCATCAATTATGAATATTTCAAAATCAGGTTTTTTCCCCTTTGAGAGTTTCCGCTGCGTGTTAGCGTTAGCCCAAAGTAACTATTTCACGCGGACGAACTCGCGGGCAGAGGCTAGTGTAATATATTCAGAGCTGTGAAAATGTCTGACGACGATTGTAAATAACGTGAAAGAGACAATATTTTGATCAGCGGGATAATATGTGACGCACGTAGCGTGCACGTTTACGTACCGCACGCAACAGCAGCGGCGGTGCGGGCGCGTGTGGCGGTGCACTACGCGCGGCGGGTACCAACGCTCCCGCACCTCCCGCACTCCCCGCGCTCCCCGCCCCGACCCACTCGCACCCGCTCAGCATCAACCCGCGCACCAGCACACCCTCGCCCTCACCGCCTACAACACAAACCTCTGTAGGTGGTAGAGCCACGCTGAAGCTATTGCTGGTTTCCCCATGAATGGGTCGGCTCGTGCGGGATAGTACCACCCTCTCATAGAAAACCGACGTGAAGTAACAGTGCTTGCATTCTCGCGTTTCGTTCGGTCAGCGAGAAAGCCGGATACCCGTCTCCCTTCCCCATTCCTCACTCCCCTCTCCCCATATACAGGCTGGCAACGCATTTGCCACTACCCTGGTGTAGCAAGTGTCAATGGACGGTGGTGACCACCTTAACATCAGGTGACCCACCAGTTCGTTTGCCTCCTATGATATAAAAAATAAAAAAAACCTTATACGGTTTCCTACACCTATGTAGGTTATAGCGTTTAACCACAACCTCACCTGATATTAAATAACCGCGTGCTCTAAGACACGCTAAACCTAGAGGGGGATTGGCTGCCGGAATACATCACCAGATGGTTGGCAACAGATTTTCTTGAAAGTGGTAGCTAGCCAGCAAGACTTAGAAAAAGCCTTACCACCATATGGATAGTCATTTTTTTCCAGCTGACTATACGCTATTGACTTAGCAAGGTCTTAACAGCTTCACCGGACTACTAAGGCGAGCGCTAAAGGCACTCAGACGATTTTATTTGACAACTAGCTCAAGGGTGCACGGCACACCTCGGCTTGGGCTGTTGCCTGATACATGCAATTCGCGACCTATCTGAGCTTCATACATATATGAGTTGTTGAAAAATATATGTGTACCAAGCATACATACCTCAACAACTCTTATATATATATTTCGTATCGGATAATTTTCTAAACTCTTTCAGTTTGATAAGGGAAATAAAACTCTTCCACTTCATGTGTAAGCGTGTATGCGTGCACGTGTGTGGAGGTGATATGTGTAATGTTGTCGCAGTGATGTAAGATTTTGTGTCACTGTATCGCGCGAGTAGACACATGGATTGTCATACGACCATTTCTAACTGTTTATTTTGAAGTAAATGATGGCAAAGAGTACCGACAGCTTATACGTGTACTTATATCAATCATGGCTCAATACTAGCGTGGTTAGACATCGCATATATGGACATGAGTTCGAATTTTATCTAAGAGTTTTTAGTTAAGGAAAACATCGTAATAACACCATAGTATGGTGTTTAGAGCGTTTTCTAGTGGTCGCTTGGATAACTACACCATCATCAAGTTCAAAATTTGTCACCAAGCATTTATAGATGCGTAGTAGCAGCTGCAATTTGGAAACCAGTACCACGTTAGTTCTTTCTTTCAACTGAGATCGTGGTTAAACACTAAAACCAACAAAACATTAATCAAATATTACAATATGTATTAAAGTCACATCCAAATTCTATTTATACATGTAACTTTTTTAAAGCATTTTGGTACCATTATGTTTTGTAAAAAAATACTGTTTCAAATGACAACCCCAGGGACTCCATTATAAACATAAAATATTACAGCATGAATCATCCAAATATTAAATTATTTATATGACTTGAGACTGAATTTTAGACTAGAGCAATACGTTTTCAATCTACAAAAATCGTCTAAATAAACCAACGGAAGTTAGAACTATTAAAAATGCAAATTCAGTTTTCAACTTATGCCTGTGTAATAAATCAACGCCTCCATATTTATCTTTTCTTTTTCAATAAAAAAATTAAACAATTATTAGTCATCATCATTTCTGAACACGCTTGCTAGGTTTTAGTCAACTCATCAATTTTCCTCAAGCCTGCATTCGTTTGCAACTAACCGAATAAAAGCATCATTTTTTTATTGCTATTTTAACGGGATGGCACTTAAACGCGTAACGATTTCATAAAAAAAATATATATGTAAGAATATACCTGAGGAACAGTTCCATTTAACAGAAAGTTCGAGTGCATCGACCGAGCACTGAAGTACTGTTGCTGCGCGAGCTCGCAGCGCCCATATCACGCGCTCCGGACGCAGAAACGATCGCAAATCTACTTCTGCAATAAAAAAAAATAAACATTTCAAACTTATTCCGGCTTTAATGACTTCACCTGAATTTAATAACAACAAAATAACCTTACACGTTTTACTTGAAATGGTATAAATAAAAAAGAGTACGGTTTCATGCCAGATTTTATTCGGACGTCTTCTTGATACAAGTCGATTTTTAACAAATCATTCCGGTATATACGGTAATACGGGTTTAGAGAAAAGAAGTCGACAGAAGAAGCCGTTTTAAAACTATCATCACTTGTAACTAGCTACTTAGATGAAGGTGAAAGATGTATTGGTATCTTTTTAGACCTACAGAAGGCATTTGATACAGTAGCTATTCCGATTCTCCTTACGAGGTTAGAAAATATAGGTATAAGGGGTCTAGGGGTCTAGTTTTCAGATTTCCTGACCAACAGGCAACAACAAGTAAGAGTGGACTCTTACCTAAGTGACAGTGCACCCTGCACATATGGAGTGCCACAGGGGAGTACTCTCTCTCCGGCACTATTTCTGCTACATGTTAATAGTTTATGTACTCTCAATCCAGTACAGTCAGACATAATTATGTTTGCGGATGATACTGTCATTCTATTTCATGATTAAACATGGAAGAAAGTTAAAGAACACGCTGAAAATGGATTATCTACAGTTACCTCCTGGCTTGAGGATAGTTTGCTTTCATTAAATGCAAATAAAACGAAATATCTGTGCTTTAGTAAAACAATAAAAACACAAGCAGACGCAAAGTTTAATATAACAGCTCATACCTATCCCTGTAACAGAGAGAAATTTGTTAAGAATTGTAACTGCTGTCCTCTACAACAAGTGGAGACTATCAAATATCTTGGCGTTACCATTGATAACCAGCTACACTGGAGTTACCATGTTTGTAGCTTAACTAACCGTGTGAGAAAACTAATTTATATATTTAAAACTCTTCGTACTATTGCAGATGAAAGAATTATGAATCAATCTTACTACGCACTTTGTAATAGTATAATTAGTTACTGTATATGTGCATGGGGAGGTGGCGAGATCCTGCAAACGAGGCGTGAAGAGGCACTTCTGTACGTCAGCATGATAGCGACAACAGCCGTTGCTATTTGACAACGACAGTCACCGCTTTTTATGAACTGTACCGTACCTTCTAGTCATTTTGCCGAAATTTTTTAATTTAATAAAAAAAAAAAATTAGATGTTCAATTTCATCGCACCCAAATTACTTTCACTTAGCATGCAGTAACAAAAGCAAACAAGGCAAACTTTTAAAACAAAGTCATACACACCATTAGGTATGAAGGTGGGAGTTCCGTCCCAAGCGTCGAGACGTGCGACCGCGGCGCGAGCGCGGTGACAGAACTCGCGCACGTACACGTCCGTAGAGTCCGGCCCCGCCCACAACAACTGCCACTCCGTCGGTACCTGACATATAGTTATTCACTATATGTTATTCACTATTAATCACTACATATTATAAAACAAAGTCCTCTGTCTGTCTGTTCGCAAACTAACAACTCAAAAACTTCTGAACAGACTTTCACCAGTAGATAAAGTGATTCATGAGGAAGGTTTAGGTATATGATTTGTCAAGGTTTTTTTTTAACCAACAACGTCAGTCGGGTCTGCTAGTATTATACAATTTATTCGGAAAACACAAGTCAAGGGTGCACAAAGTTTTACTTCAAAATTAGCTAGATATTTAAAACATTATCCGCCGTTTCGAGATCCGGGTCTTGAAAAGCAGCCGAGAAGTTAATCGTTTGTGACAATAATGTTAATAAGGACCTTGTGTAGTAGGGGCGGCGGTTTCGTTGTGTGCGTTAACGTTCGCGCGCAGTTCGCGAACGCAGCGTGCAGCGCTCGCGCCGCGCCCCCCGCCTCCGCGCACTCCCCGCCGCACACGCACTCCCACCACCCGCTCGCGTGTGCTAACTGTTACACACGGGGTGCGAATACTACACGTGTTACATGTTACACTATACGTGATACATTTTAAAATGAACTAAATCCAATTTTAATCTATACTAATAATAATATTATAAAGAGGTAAAGTTGGTGACGTTGTGGTGTTGTAAGGGGTAATCTCAGGAACTACTGGTCCGATTTGAATAATTCTTTCAGTGTTATATAGCTCATTCATCGAGAATGGTTATAGGCTATATATATAATCTCGCTAAGGCCAGTAGGAGCGGAGCACAGATGAAAAATGTTTCAAAATCGAGATATTTTTCCTTTTGAGAGCTTCCGCTGCGTCTTGGCCCAAAATAACTATTCCACGCGTGCAAAGTCGCGGGCAGAAGCTATTAACTAATTACATTATTTATAATCTATACTAATATTATAAACAGGTAAAATTTGTGAGGTTGTAGGGGGTAATATCTGAGGAGACGGAGAAAAATGGTCGAACGAAAACGTTTCTTACTAACGCTGCCTTAATTATGAGAGATATATGATTGAGTTCTAGAGAAAAGTTGTAGCTTAATAATGCTTATTACCGCCCAACGAATTGGGCACCGGTCGGCTAGTCATTCATATAACATGTTTAATTTTTTTAACATTTCCAGTTTTTATACACCGAATATGAAGTTCAAATTTCGCCGTCCATACGGTTGTTAGTTTTTTTATGATATTCATATTTTACATATGTAATGGCTAAAATTGGATTTAGGTCATTTTAAAATGTAGCACCTATAGTATAGTATTAACGCCATTTATTTATTACATAACAATTAATCGCAAGTTTTCATTCTCTTATTACTTAGTGGTAATAACGCTATTTTAAAATAAGTAAAGATTATCATTGGGTCTATATAAAACATTTTTCTGTATAATGGTAGAGTTTTCTCTGCACGATGTAGGGCTAAATTAACACGGTAATATGTATTTATCGTAAAAGATGAACGAATAATGACTACAGTGAAAAACACTATGCACAAAATTATAATATTCCATTGTACGTTGATATAATTTTTTTTGTAGAATATTGAATACGAATCGTACTATTATATCGAATACGAGTTATCGATACCGTTCTCAGTGATGTGGTATTTAATCTCACACACAACAATCGTTTCTGTGACCAACAAATTATTGTTCCGTGTCTCTGTGTACTTTGTCTCAGTAACTGTGAACTCACCAGCGACACAGATCTCGATCCTTAGAGACGTAAAAATAAAATCGAGTACAAAAAGTATAAAAAAAAACTATAATTGTTTTTATTTTCAAATCATAGAAAACCAACTTTCAAAACATTCCATACGCCATACGTCTTATTTATATTTGTAACCGACTTAGAAAAAGGAGTAGGTTATTATTCATAGATATTATAATGCAAACCTTTTGGACTTGATAATCTCCTTTAAGAAGAGGATTCCCAGACATCAGTTTCTTCCATAAAGCCAAAAATGACTTGAGTCGTTGTACGTCATCATTTTTCTTACTGCTACTGACAGAGTTCAAATCTGTAATGTAAATTGTTTTACATTTTTAATAAGTAACCGCAATTCATTTTAATAACTGTATTTAATATTCATCGAAAACACCAGAAATCTATCTAATCTAAAATTAATTTAGAGATTACATGAAAATCGGTAACTTCATTCAAGCAATTGGTTCAGACCTAAATTGACAAACAAAAAATCACCTCATTATTATTTATACTATTGCAATTATCTTGATCTTTATGCTATTCATTTAGAATATATTTAGCTGTAAAACCTTTTAATCCGGAGATAATTTGTGTGGCGGCATTCTTTTCCCATGCGATACGGCAGTTAGCCGGCAGCCCCAGGAGTTCCGGTGGATCTACACTGGGTATACTGTCGAATGCTGACGTATAATCCTGTTTTTACAACAAAATATTTCGTGACAATTTAAGCGTAAATATTCGGGGTTTCATAACTTTAGAAAGACATCGTGGTTTTAATCTTCTCAATTACATTTCGAATCGTTTAAATTGAAAATGTTTGTATTGTCAGTGAAAACAGGCAATCTAGATTGCAGCACTTTGAGTGCCACATTGGTCATATATGATTGACGATGATTTCTTTTGTGACGTCACCGCGCGGAGTTGTCTCTAGAGACAGGAGCGTTAGATCTTTATATAATTTATTTATTTATTTATTTATTCGAAGGAATATCAACAGCTTTTCATACATCATTCAAAATACAATAGTCAACTTAAAGCTAATTATAGATATTCACTAATAGATATTGATATGATTACAAAAAAAAGATGTTAAAGTGCTGATTAAAAATAAAGAACAGTGGAAAGTTACATATTACGCAACCTGCTCAAAGAATGTTTTGATGACCACCTGTTTTGCTGCATTAATTGGAGTATTAAAAAGATCTAAATTAAATTCTTTACTAAGTTTATTGTAATTATAACTACTTCGCAAAAAATAACTATGCTTTCTATAATTGGTATTTGAATGAGGCACATATAACAACGAGCTATGTCGAAGAACAGACGACGAAGCCCTTAAACAAATTTTTGAGAGAAGATCTGGACAATCGACCTTATTTTGGGCAATTTTAAAAAAGAAAGAAATGTCTGCAATCATACGTCGTTTATCCAGGGGTAGTAAATGGTGCAATTTACAATGCTGCTCATAGGATTTGGAATCATATCTTTCATATCTTAATTGTAAAAAATCATCCGTGGCGTCCTAAAAGAAACGCGATTACAGCGAGGTGTCGCAGTCAAATTTGTTAAAGTCGTTTTTTGTGTAAGTTTTAAGTTTACGTACGGAAAAATAGAAGGAAAAAGATGTAATGTTGAAACAGAAGATCTCATACGAACAAACATAAATATATAATTAATACAAATGTTAAACATCTGCACCCCAGCCATATGCTGCAGTATAATTAGGTAATACTTTAGATTTGCTTTTCCATAAAGACAGAGGGCAATAAAATCATAACCCAGTCAGTGAATATATGATAAGTGTTTGGAAGGCGTGAGGATGAGGGTTTTGAGTTGTACTATATTTATTGAAGTACTACAGTACACAGAGTAATGTATAAACGGTCGAAAGATAGAGAAATTAAAACATTCTAAATATGTTTAAGTACATATGTATACCTGTAAACACGTGGAATAGGGTAAACGTAGTTGCAAGGGGTGTACGCGCCACTGCGGGGACAGCGCCGCGTCGGAGAAGCAACGCGCGTGCAGAGCGCGCATCACGCGCACGTCACCTACGCACATGTACACGACTATCTATTACCTACACCTTAAACTTAATATAACTCTATTAATTATTAATAATTTACACTAGACTAGCTGTTGTTCGCGGCTTTAGTCGCGCTAATGTAAATTTGCCCTATCTCTCAAAGACCGTAAATTTTTTGGATGATAACGTGTATGCAAAATTTTATTATAACCCCTTAAGTAAATTTAGACGTGAAAGCATAATACACAAACAGCCTCACATCCGCATACACAAGATTAGTTAGGATGTGTTCGTAGCTGTGCACGCGTTTATTGCGCATTAAACAGTTTTCTCTCTTAGTTCTCTTCTTATACACAATTTATGGAATAATAAAAATATTATTGTCGATCAATATTGAAAGAAAATGTATTAACTTTTCTATTACTTTCATTGAAATCGATTAAAATAGTTATTGTATTTAACATATATTTTTTCTTCGAACTGACTACGCAGTTTTGCAGCTTCATCGGACTACAACGTATATTTTCATTTACAAAAAGTAGTTTTGTCAATACTTATAACAAATCAATCGAATAACATATATCTCTCTCCCATATAAATTATGTTTTATAATCGTCAGTTAAGCTGTTCTTGAACTTCGATCAACAATAACTAGATAAAGGGTCACAAAATCGAAGCTAAATCCTGTCCGCGTAAATATTTGTTTACTAAAAGGGCAAAAAAGTTTTAAAACAGTTTTAAGTTGAACCTAATTACAACCATGACACCTAGTAATAAAGTCACGAATGTTCAAAATATTGTCTAATACTTAAAAACGAGCAAAACAATAAATTACTCCCGTCACTTAAAATGAAAAGACAACATAAACAACATTTAGTTTGAACTCAACCTTAACATACAACGAATAAAGTACTTTTCCGTTATTGTGCGTGTTTGTACGTAGTTGGCGAGCCTTGACCAAACATTTGGACCACAGGTTTAAAATCGGTAATTTTGTTCAAAATTTAATATTATTTGTTAGTTTAAAGTTTAAAATATCACTTATTCAACATGTATTTAGGGAACGTAAGATACTCCGGCCGTTAAATTGCTTTTTCGGGTATTATTATTGCATCTTTTGAATACACTGCGGAATTGTGAAACGTGCTTACATTGGCTGTGTTTCAAACAAACTAAACAAAATAAAAGCTCACGTTTCCTACTCGACGCACCGACCCGATATCTAGTTATTGTTGATCGAGATAAAAAAATGTCATATAAACATTCGAGCGGACATTTTTTGGTATCATATTGATGAGCAGCGTATGTTACAAACGATAAAATTTGACTTAAAAGACGTAGTATATATAGAAACAATACTGCAAATTTATTGCTAAAGATAAAACGTTTAAAAAATAGTAGAAGATCGTAAATAAATATTATATTTTGTCGCAAAACATGTCAAATTGCAGTAAATAAGTTTGGTGGGAACAATTAAGTAATTAGGGACCTATAGCGGCTGGACGTGCGGCGTAGAGCAGAGCGCAGAGTGCACGCGCCGTGGCCCCCGCCCCCGCCGCGCGCACCACCCGCGCGCTCGCCCACACGTCGCCCCACTCCCACGCGTACCAACGGCTCCATCCTGCACGATAGTCGTATCGATAATTGGTCATCTTGCAATCACCCCAATAGGTAGCAAAGTCATACCAAACTGTACCGCAAATTATAATATCTGTTACTTAAACATCAAAAGCTTGTAATGAAAATTACGATCCAATTAGAGGCATTTATTACAATTCCATCACGTCGTGAATTGATCGATAAGCAATATACACAATGATAAAAATAAATTTCAAATTTAATTATGATACACTCGGTGAAATGATAGTTCACGGTCACATTTAACATATAAAATAATAATATCAAAACAAATAATAATAAACAACAAAGAGAACCTTAATTAAAGTTTCTTCTAAGACTTTTAAAAGTATGGATACAAAAGTGAAACGCTCAATGAACGAAAGTGACGTTAAATCGCAAGGGCGCATCCGGGGTGAATAACTTTAACATTACGTAACGTACGCGTTAAAATTATAAAACCCTTCCACTTTCATGTGTAAGCGCGTGTGCGTGCACGTGTGTGGAAGTGATATGTGTAATGTTGTTGCAGTGATATAAGATTTTGTGTCACTGTATTCTTGTCATGTATTGGTGGACCTATCATAAATAGAGTTGTGTGTATGTTACCTTGCGGTATGTACGCGCGGCGCTCCTGCACGAGCGCGTGGAAGAGCGCGAGGCAGGCGTGAGCGCGCACTACGGCGCCGTCCGCACTGTACGCACCCCACGCACACACCGTACCCATTATGTTGTTCTTTACACCTTCTGGAGCCTAAAAATATGCCGTAGTATTACCAAAAACTTAAATACGTGATGAATAATTACTTTAAAAAAGTTTGATTGCAAAAGAGTGTCTTAACCTTGTTTACAGATAGACATTATTTACATTTAAATATCCTCTAACACTTGTCTAAGTTGACAGTTCTTATTTTATTGTATTTCTACTTACCGGCGAAAGACGTTTCGTAAGAAATTATGAATTTCCTGGGTATAATTAATATGGAAGAAATAAATAAATTACACAATTTTAGATATTTACAAGTAAATCATAACTACTACCATATGACACGATTGACATTTAACAATGTATTAATCTGAGATTTCACCTCACGCACTTTAACGTAACATATTAATCTTATAGATTGCTTATTTTAACAATTGCATCATTTTCTTTTAACTAAAATGTCACAATAATGATTACCAATTTAATTTCAGATAAGTAAAGTTTCTTCATGAAGATCTGAACAAAAATATTATTCATGAATTGAAATCGTTTGCAAAATATCTGTAGGTGGATGTAATGGTAATTTAGAGAAGTAGATTGAATTGAACGAATGCTATTCAGAGTCGCTTGCATAAAAACTTAAACTAGATGTTTAGCTAGAGACGACTTGGATACGCTTCTGTAATAAATTATTTTAAATATGTGTTCAACTAGGTTTAAAATTTTAGGCAGTGCTTAGTAAGACTAGTGTTAAACCCGTGTTCATTTTTGTTTTTGTAATAAGGCCGATGTTCTATTTAAGTCTTATGCTGTCAGCACCACATTCACATCTACCATCATTATTTTTTTGTATAAATTGGGTTCGAATAAAATATTACCGAGAAGAATAATTATTACAATTTAATCTTCCCATAGATCTCTTTGACACTTCATTTTTCTTTTCTTTTTTCTATTTCATTATTCAAGAAAAAAAACATTTTTTTCCACATTCAACATATTGATAACACTAATGTTCGTTAATATATTATACCAAAATTTACTTAGAAAACCTACTTAACTTACTCTTTTGTGACTGCCTTTTATACATATTAATTTGATAAACAAATAAAATATATATAGCTTCTTAGGTACTTTAAAGGTTTTGTGTATATACTTCTTATATGATAAATTAGTGTAGACATTTTTATATACCCACCTCTAGGATAACATTTACACAGGCACTCGATATCGCTGGTGGTATTTCTCTATCCTCACATACAATCCATAGGCGGAAATCATCACCGAATTGTTCCGCCTGCAACGAACGATAACATTCCCATTTCAATATTACGAGTAAAGTATTTTTTATCATAATTAAGAAAAATTTATTTACAAAAGTTTGGGCACCTTTTGCCTTCTGTTGTTTCCGTTGAAACTGAACAGTCTAACTGTCGATTAATAGACGAAATTGGTTCACGGAAATGAAACACCCTATACGCATTTGCAACGGCTAACCCATAAAAGGTTGAATGTAATTTTATGTAAAATATTATAGACTCGGTTCCCACCTTAACTGTTACGGTCTTAATACAAATCATTAGTACACCGATTTCGTAATTTTCCTTAATTTACTTTTCTTACAGAGATAATGTATTAAGATTTTATTTGGTGTTTATGAAATATTTAGTGATAATAAATTAATAAGGCACGTCCTGTCATTTATTCAAACGCAACAGATCCTTCAGGTTTTCAAGCAAACTTGTAAAATTGAGAAAATAATTTTATAATATTTAGACTAGGATAACATGGATGTGATTTAATTTAAAAATTCTGAATCTCAATATTTGACTATTTGTTATTTTATTAATTCTCTGACACTATTCTGCCCTTATTTCGTTTTGTTAGCTAAAAAAAAACAACAAAGGTATACGTATACGTCAAACTTAACCACAAAAGATAACCTAAAAAATATTATAGTAATAACATTCCCCCAGACAAATATAGGTTATAATAAAAAGAATGATAAATATAAATACCGGTTTATTTGTGAAGTCTTCGAGAAAGTTCTGTAAGTCGGTTGTGAAGGGGGAAGCTCCGACGACGAGAGCGACCCAGCCTCCATCGCGAGACGTCTCCACCGCCCCCTCCCACGCCTTCCTGCCTTCTTCTATTCCGACCTGACGCACGCGTATATTGTACAGTAATAACTTAATAACAGCTAAAGTATCACATATTGGGAATATTCTCTGCAATTCACTTCTGAACATGTGCCAGTGCTACCGTTGTAAACACATTTAGGAATAAAATTTACTTCGATACCAAATTGTTTTTAGAATTTAATTTTATATCGACACTGTGGACTGTACATAAGTTTTCATGCACTCAGTTTAAAAGTGCGTAAATACTTATCTATAAAATTATAGGTTCGTCAATGTAGAAGTATATGAGTATTTCGTGTATGATTTTTTTTTAAATACATCCGACATTTTAAAATATAACTTCCATAAATGAAAACAAAACAAGTACAATACAATGATTTCGAAAGGAAATCACATAGAATAAACATAAGTTGCGTTTGGTCGCTCTGGGATCTTAATCTAATGATTATATATACTTTTTTTTGCCTCGAACTGACTACGCTATTTACCTGGCAAGGTCTTTACAGCTTCACCGGACTACTAAGGCGAGTGCTTCAGCACTCGGCCGATAAGTTTAGATATCCAATTAGGTGTATTGTACAGGTAAGGTACCTGTGTGAGTGTATGTTTTTGCGCGTGCGCAGCGAGCTGGTCCGCCCCGTGCCCCGCCAGTACGAGTGCGGGTCGCAGCCTCTTCGCACCCCTCCCCGCACTGCATAGCCTCGCGGCGCGCTCTATGCCGTCCCCCCACACCACTACCCCACCACCTGATTATACACACTCGTATGACTCTGACCATAACTACATTGGGGCATATATCATTATCATAGCAACATGATAACGTAATACAAATAAATTAGTTGTTAGTAGATATATAGATGAAAGCACAGTAAAAAAATAAATCTTGGAGCCCAGTACAGCGCACGCCTCATGCACATGTTTACAGTAAACAATATATTGTTGCTAAATTTCAAGCGAAGTCGCGGGTAACATCTGATCTAAAATATAATAACCTGAATCACTTCCTATAAGGTAAGTTTATCTGCCAGTGAAAGTCCCGTGAAAATCGGTCCAACTGTTTTGGAGATAGAACTGCGGGCAAAGCCACGAATAATAGCTAGTCTACATTAAAATAGACTAAATTACTTTTTATAACATCCACTATCTGCCAGTGAAATTCCCGTCAAAATCGGTCTAGTCGTTTTGGAGAATACTCGGAACAAACAGACCGACAGAAATAAAAAAAAAATACATTTTTCTTATCAGTAGCGAGTACACATTCATATCCAACCAATAAAAAAAAATATTTTGATATTACATACAGACATTTCGTTTTTATTATATGTATAGATAAATGAATACATTTAACATTTCCCAAAATCTCTAATTATATTTTTAAAAAAGTGGTCCCATTGTATAGAGTATAATTGTATGTCTTAGTATTATGATTGGTAAAATCTAAACAGTAGTATTAATTATTCGTCGTTAGAAATCGTGCAGCTTAAATAGCATGTACAGGCTGATATTATTATAAGCCGAATGTAGTAATACAGGTCAGTACCTAGTGAACATAAGAATAGAAGAAATAGTATAGAGTTAGGTCTAAACGATTTGATATTTGACAATTTCATAATTTCCTAGCAAATTACAGTAATATATTACCTAAAATTTGATCGACGAAAGCGACAATAGCCCTGTAAAGGCTTCCAGGACGCATTGCAGAGACCGCGACCACAGTCTCAAATGCTGACAACTTTAATCTGGCGATGATGTTCACATCTCCCGACTCTTGGAATTCCTTCCACAGATCATTATTGTTTTGAATCGCCATTTTGTTGAAGAGATCTTCACATGACACCTTATATAAATAAAATTATTAAAATATATTCGAAATAAGTACATACTAAGTTTACAAACAAAATATTGATGGCGGTGAAAAGGATAATTAACTAACGTGCAAAGACTGGCTTGTTAGTAAAATAGCCCTTGTTGATATCATAAAAAAGATACAACAAAGAATGTTGTAATCTATATTTCTTCATAAATTGTATCGCTTGAAGAACTAGATATAGATACAGTTGCTTTCTTCTTTCTTACTTTTTTCTTCATATCGATTAAGCTGTAAAAAAATATTATTTAGAATATGTTATACAAACCTTCAATTTTGCCAATTTCTTAGCACAATCATCCTGAATCCACCCGAAAGACTTTTTTATTTCACCTATTACGTTAGCATCTTCTATGAAGTCATAATTACCAATAAAGTATTGCCAAAGCTGGAAGGGAATAAACCTTACAGTGATTCACGTTAAACAAATATATTGACTGCGTTTTAATATAAACATGTAAGTCATAATAAAGTAAATAAAAGTAACCTTATCGGGCATAATATCATCGTAAACCTCTTTCAATAAGTGTAAAACTACAATATATTTATCTTTTTTATGTAATCCCAACAGAACCCTTTCTGTAATTCTTTTGGTGAAATACTTCACTACTTCTTTAGTGTTTCCTGGTGCTTCTCCCTGCAAAGACAAACGTTTTAAAACCTATCGTATAGGTTGGAATACATTAGTGAAATAAATATAATATTTTTTTTTATATTGATATCTAACACCAAAAGAAAACAGCATTCTAAGCTAAAGTAATAAGTAAAGTAAGTAAAAGATTTAAGCCTAGGTCCGTTCCCTCGGCGTGGAGCCCTTGAGTACGTTGCTCGCGCGATACAGTCACACAAAATCTTACATCACTGCGACAACATTACACATATCACCTCCACACACGTGCACGCATACACAGGCAAGTGGAAGGGTTTTTATTTTTTTCCCTTATCAAACTGAAATAGTTTAGAATATGTATTATCCGATACGAAATATATATAAGAGTTGTTGAGGTATGTATGCTTGGTACACATATATGTTTCAACAACTCATATATGTATGAATAGTTAGCTTAGCTTAGGTTAGATCCGATAAAAAAAAAAAAAAAGATAGATCGCGAATTGCTTGTATCAGGCAACAGCTAAAGCCGAGGTGTGCCGTGCACCCTTGAGCTAGTTGTCAAAATAAAATCGGCTGAGTGCCTTAAGCGCTCGCCTTAGTAGCCCGGTGAAGCTCTTAAGACCTTGCTGGTTCAAAAGCGTAGTCAGTTCGAAAAAAAAAGTAAAAGATATAAGTCTTTTGCTCTTTAGAGATTTAAGTAGAAATATGACGAATGTTATAATTAAATAAGTTGTTAAGAGAGATCAAGTGAATGAATATCATGAACACGATTAAAATTCTACATGCGACTCTAAGTTATCAAAAATAACCAAACGTATCTGAGACGTTCTCGCGCCTGACGCAAAAGTCTACGTTTACCTAATAAGTTTTCTAATTTATGTCTACTTGAGTATAGTGTGTACCTTGAGTTTCAAATTCAAATCTTTCATTAATAATAATAATTGTAATTTTAATCTAATTAAAATAATTTCATTACAAAACCTACTTAAAATACCGCCCGATATGAACTGCCTGGACCTTCGATCAACAATAACTAGATAACGGGTCGGCGCGAAAAATACGTCTCGGTAAATAAGAGCTCACTTGAAATGTGTGCCCTTATTTTGTTTAGTTTGTTTGAAACACAGCCAACGTAAGCCCGTTTCACATGCCGCAGTGTATTCAAAAGATGCAATAATAATACCCGAAAAAGCAATTTAACGGCCGGAGTATCTTACTTTCGCTAAATACATGTTGAATAAGTTATATTTTAAGCTTTAAACTAACTAATAATATCAAATTTTGAACAAAATTATCGATTTTAAACCTGTGATACAAATGTTTGGCCTTGCCAGACACAAACACTCACAATAACGGGAAAACGTGCTTTATTAATTACGTGTTAAGGTTGAATTCACACTAAATGTTGTTCATGTTATCTTTTCATTTGTGAGGGGAGTAATTTATTACTTTGCTCGTTTTATCGTAAGTATTAGATAATATTTTGAACATTTGTGACTTTATTACAAGGTGTTATGGTTGTAATTAGGTTGAACTTAAAACTTTTTTCTCCTTTTCTTAGTAAACAAATAGCACATAAGTATATATTTACGCGGACGGCTTTTAGCTTCGATTTGTAGGTGACCCTTTATCTAGTTATTGTTGATCGAAGGCCTGGACTGATGTGTAATATAAAAAGTGCAACTACGCATAATTATAATGCTGATGTGTCTCTACAAGTCATTGGCTTTCTACACAAAAACTCAATTATACGCATAAACGTCGTCGGTCTCTTTAGCCGCTATGAATATAGTTTTAAATATACCTATGCTTAATACAGAACAATGTAAAAATATTATCATAAGAATTGGCATTTATTTATCGTTGTCTCGATGTGTATGATAGATATTTTAATTTATATTCTGAGCATCTACATACATTATATTTAGAGCGGTTAATAATTTTGGTAAGGACTGTATATTACTTACCGGCGTATTGCATATAGAATCAACAAACAAATGAAGCACCACGTCGGTCGGCAGTGCTAGTAACGGACGTCGTGTCGCGAGCCGCTTTACAGCGAGCGCTAGAAGCGCTGAAGTTCGCGCGCTCGGTGCGTGCGCTTCGCGAGCGGCTGCGTGTTGCGCTTCAAGCGCTCGCGCCGCTTCCAAAGCTTCCGTTATTGTACGATTCGTTTCGCGGGTTCTCTTCAGAGACGCTAAAATGTTCGCGTCGTGAAGGATGTCCGCATTACCGGACAGGTCTCGGAGGAGAGTTTCCTGTATTTTTAATTTCTACATAATATCTGATCGTCGATTTTATATATTCTGTTTCTAAGATTGAGAACAAAATATGACCGAAAACATTATGTGGAGTATTGTAGCTTTAATTAAGGCATTATGAAATTGTCAAAGTGACGCTGGCGTAGAGGGGAAAGAAGAGTGTTAGGAGAAGTGTTTCAATGTCTATTCGTGTATGTATTCTCTCATATATCAGCTCTGAGTCCAGGACTCATTATTGAGTGACACGATGTGTTGTAGAAGGAAACACAACCACATATGTATATACGTTTATTGGTGCGAGCGACAGATCCAAGCCACTGCGGGAGCGTCACTGATTGACTATTTCATAATACCTTAATTAACGCTACAATACCCCAGAATTACTTATAAATCATATACTAACAGAATACTAAAATTATTTTTATTTTTGTTCACAATACTGCTTACGAGCTGAAAGAAAACGCCTTGTAGCATTATGCACGACAGGTTTACAAACTAAAACGTGCAATAAAATGTTCATTCGTCCTCACAATATCAATTTTAAACTATTGGTTTCATCTGCGGTGTTACGTAATAGTACGTATATTGTTCTCATTATTCTTATTTTATGAAAAGAGTTTATACATATTGTACATATCGCATATGTTATACAAAACAATGTTGGTGTGGTAGGTAATACCCAAGTAGACTGCGAGCAACATGCACACGGTGTGTAACACCATAGAGCCCCAAAGATCATAGTGTTAGAAAATTGTGGTTCTTTCAATTTGTCGTGTTTCGGGATCAGTCAATATGTATTCAATGCGGTTGTTGATAATTTCTAGATTTGTCGAGGGTCGCCATTATTTTTGCATTACCACACACTAGGAACACCATTACCACACATTAACTACAGTCACCTTGACGCACTACTATCTAAAGCATGTATATTGATATACCTGTAACTCGTGCTGTTGTTTTTGTAAAGTCGCTTTCTTCAATTTCATTTCTTTAGATTTCTCATTAACTTCGGGATTTTGCTGCTGTAATGCGTAATTAACTAGCTGATCTGTAATAAACATAATTCTTATGGCAACCTTGTCAATATTATTATATTAAAACAATTATCTAAACCTAACATAGTCAATTAACGAAGTTAATAGGATTTAGAAAGACCTTTAATATACTTGCACGTTTTATAAAAAATATATATTGTACTCGTACATTTTGTACATTATTTCAGTAAATTATTTAAATATAAAAAGAATGTTTTTCTTTCTTAAATTTTCATTAAAAAGGTAAATGGTCTCGGACGATCAGGTTCCAGACGGGGGTTCCTCCCACGAGCGCTCCGATTGTGGAATGAGCTTCCTGTGATTGTGGAATGAGCTCCCTGCTGAGGTTTTTCTTGGGGACTACAGTATGGAATTTATCAAGGTGAAAATAAATAGGTTATTGAAGGGTCGGCAACGCGCATGTGGCACTTCTGATATTCAAGCGTCCATAGGCTGCTGTGACTGAATAACATCAGGCGGCCCGCATACTTGTTTGCGTATATCGTGGTATAAAAAAAACATACCGACGAGTCCATCGAGCCTGCAGGTGAAGTGTAGTGGCGCAACCCTCGCCGCATAGTGTGGGGGTAGACGCGACAGTACGGACTCCTCTCGGCAGTGCAACAACAGCCTCGCGGCGACCGGCAATCCGTACAGGAGCTGCGACCACGATTCATGGATCGTATCAACCTCTGTGATCACTAAAACGCGATTTAGCCTGAAATCATTTAATTCATAATAATAATTTATTCTCCGTACAAATTACATGAATTATTAACAAAATTAAAATATCTCAGACGGCGCCAGTTTAAGCCCACGTTGACGTCAGCACCAGTCGCGAGACTGTATCGCAGACGTCAGAGCAAACTCCACTAATTTTATGGAAAGATTTAGTAAAGAGGGTTAATTATTAATAACGATTGTATTATTGTAATCATGTGTTCCTACGATTTGTGATTGTTGAGCATATGTGTGTGTATGTATAAATATTTGCGTGTGTATTTATAGGTGTATGTATATAATAAAGATTGAATGGCTGCGAGAGTACGATAACGGGGCGTCAAATAGTACGTGGATATTGAATATCGGGTATATTGAGTATTACAAGAAAAGTGGTAGTGATTAACACTGTGTAGGATAGAGTAATGGTAGGTGGTAGAGCCACACTGAAGCTATTACTGGTTTGAGCATGAATGGGTCAGCTCGTCCCGGGTACTACTACTTGACCCACAAAAACACCAACGTCAAGTAACAGTGCTTGCATTAATGCGTTTCGTTCGGTCAGTGAGAGTGAGAGGGAGTTCTTCCTCCCTCCCTCCTTATCTCTTCTCCCCCTTCCCCTTCCCAAACACAGGTGTTGCTAGTGTCTATGGACGGCGGTAATCACTTAACATCAGGTGACCTACCTGTTTATTTGCCTACTATGACATAAAAAAAAGAGTAATGAAAACCCCGCTTCGCGTCGGATCACTGAAGTTAAGCATCGTCGGGCGCGGTCAGTACTTGCATAGGTACCTGCTTGACCTTGGCTGTTTGTTTAGTTTTGTTGCATTTCCAAAAATGATGTATACTTATTTAACTACTCATTCTTAGTCACTAGTAATATATTTTTTCACAAAAATCTGAATAAGAAATAAAATACATTTCAGTCATTTTAGAAATGTCTGTCTGTCTGTCTGTCTGTCTGTCTGTCTGTCTGTCTATCACGCATCACTGCTAATACACTACGTTTATGTTAAAATCTCCTCAAGAAAATCATAAAGTATATCTTCGAATAGCATATAGTTTTTGTTTCATTGAAGTCTGTTCACTCTATCAATAGTTATTGTACTTTTGATGACGACGCGACTTACCTACACGCTATTTTCACTTCTCAGAATCGGATTTGTAAGGAAAAGGCTCGTCTATTTTTGGTTATCAATCCACTCTCTAGATGGCACTGTTATATATTTTTTTGGTAAGTTTGATAACAAATGATGGTGGACGACAATTATTTTTGACATTTCAAACTGACAACTTTCAAATATTTCTTTTCATTCGCTTTGTTTACGTATCTGTTACGAGAGTGTGCTCCCTTAAATTTTCTTGCCTTCCACAAACAATTTTATCTATCTCCGGATCTACTTATAAACATTGACTCCTACATGACATGTACACACTTGGATTTAGATTTGCCTTACGATGAATATATTCATTACAAATAAAAATGATCAAAAACTTGTATACGATTTACGCAGTACCGCTGTATGCATACCTACATAGCTATAAGTGTACATTTATAACCAACAGATATTAGTTCTAAGCTCGTAATATAGAGGCGCTGTTTGGAAAGAACGAGTGCGACCTCTATTTATATAACGTACTCTCTGTTTACCTACTAGAGAAAAATAGATAAGTAAATGAACTTAATACGTTCAGATGACTTTATTAATCACTGTTTTTTTTTTGCATAAAGTATGAATGTATGTATGTAATCATCTAGTAGAGAATATAGAGATCGTACATACCGGACTGCATACTGCACAGCAGTTAACAGTTTGTCGCTGTTCTGTGAGACAAAGTCACATTGTTTATTAGCGAGGTTGTTCTTCAGCCAAGCTAGACCCTCTCCATCGGGGTCCACGAGTACCGGCGTGAAACCACACTTATGCTCTCCGAGATACTTTAACAATAAATAAATCGGTCGTTACGTTTCAAAATTAGCTACATGTATACAAAAAGTAGTTATGAACAATGGCATCATAAGTAAAAACGTGTAGATACGTTACGTACATGATATTTTAACAAAACATTTTTTTTTATGCAAACAAACAGATGGGTCACATGATGTTAAGTGATCACCACCGTCCATAGACATTAACAACACCAGGGCAGTCGCAAGTGCGTTGCCACCCATTGGTGGGGGGAAGGGGAGAGGAGAGGGGAGGCACGATAACGCATACATACTCTTTAAGTAATATACATAAAATGTGGGAGTAAGATGGCATCTCGGCGATATAATTCCATTGCCTATTTATTTATTCTTTATTTATCTATTAATATATATATCACACCTATTTAATACTTTGTTTTTCCTATATGAATATCTACTTATATGCATACATATACTTATACATAATAAACTTCGCTATTATAGTGTTATTATAATATTATTATCATAGTGTCATTATTACTAGATACATAAACCCACTTGGCCACAATGGAAGATCAGCGCTGGGGGGCCATTTGTAAAGGTGGCAACCAGCACATGCTGAATTGTGCGCCTTTGCAGTTAAACCGTGGTATAATTTTAATATGTTTTAATGTACATTCTTTTTTTCTTTTTATATTATATACTTCTTTATAACTCTACTTTTCTGCTATTGTGTTATCCATGTGTTTGCTGCAATAAACATATTTTATTTTTTTCTTTCTTTTGCATATTTGTAGGTAATATCAGTGGTAAAAAAGAAATAGTTTATATGTTTCTTAGATACGGGCTGATTGATGGGCATTGTCACTTTTACTAGCTAGCCAAGTTCTAACAAGTGCTATAGAAACGCATGACATGAAAACGTTACAAACGAATAAAGGAACAAACTTACTTTTGCTTTTCCATTACTACTAAATAATCAAGAATTATTTACCTGATCAATAAACATAGCATTCTTTATAGCAGACATGTCTGAGGGCAGTCCCTCTACATCCCAACTCAATTGTTTCTCAGTACTCGATAGAAACTCGATAACTGAGAACGACGAATCATCGAAACCTACAAGTGAACTCCATTTTCTTAAGTAATCTCTGAAATTGGCACAAAGTTATGAAATTACTTATCAAATAATATAGTAACGTATTTAATCTATGAAGAACGTTAACGTTAAATGTTAATTACCTGGCTTGAGGTTCCGTCACATCCGGCAGATAGATTAAATAGGCTGCAGATAACAATGATCGTAGATTCAGTTCCGATATTTCCTTTGATATATGTTCCAGCTGCAGGAAAAAATGCAAACTTGTAATTGAAAGTAGTAGTAGTAGTAATTCCACCAATAAAACAAATGATTCATGTATAAATCAGCGATGTAGCAAATAATTTCTACTTCGGTAATGATTTTTTTTTCAAACTGACTATGCTATTGACCTAGCAAGGTCTTAACAGCTTCACCGGACTACTTCGGTAATGACTGCATTGTATACTACTGAATAAGGTACGTATTGAAGTATTTCTCGCTGAAAAAGCGTGGTTAAAATGAGACATATATCTAGGATTTATCGTGTGAGAGAATGAGATAGAATACATTATACAGTGTTTCTAATATTCGATGTAATATAAAAGAGAGATTAAAAAGAGACAAACATATACATAAAGGTTTTGTCTTTAATGCATGTGAACGGAATATATGTTTTTATTTTCCGTTTTAATCGACTGGTCTGTGCTAAACTAAATTCAACAAACATGATACTATATTTCATATACTTTAATTAATTCATATAATATTATTTATACATATATGAAGTGTCATATATTATGCATGGTTCTATAAGAAGACTTGATGTGCTTACGACGGAAGACATTAACAATGAACGGTACGACAAAGGAATTATTTACTGTGAACGTTGTTAAACGAAAGGTATTAAGTTCTGTGATTCTGTTGTGGGGGAAGAGCAAGGTTTCCTTTTCAAGTATCGAGTAAAAGGTTTAAAGGATCGGCAACATGTATTTGACACCTTCAGTGTTACAAGCGTCCATTGGCTGCGGTGACTGCTTAACATCAAATGGCCTGCAAGATTGTTTGCTACCATCGTAGCATTAAAAAAAAATCGATGCAGCTTCAAGGACTGACAATGACAGTGAAAGCTCTAAACAACGAATAAACTGTTTTTTGGAACGAAGTTCCTTACGGCATGCTTGGAGTAGATAGGGATTTTGCTGCGCGACCGAACTGAAAAATATGTGATAGTAAAACCGTAAGAAAAAGTGCGTGGAATAAAACCGTTAAATGAGACGTGCGAAGGCGCGACAGTCGTATACACAAGCGAGTAGTGTATAATACCTTTCTCTTTCTCCTTCTTTCTTTCTAATCCTCGGTGAAATTAATCGTTGAATTAATTTAATTAATCGGTGAATTATAATATCGGTTAATCGGTAATTTAATTAATGTAGTTAATTAATTATTTTTTTTGCAAATTGTGTCGATTCTAGAAATTAGCCGAAGGAACTTCGTTCCTACCTGGTGTCCCACGACACCACATCTTTTTTTTCTTAAATTTTTAAATTAATTCTATTCTGAATCATTTAAATTTCATAAGTTGTAAATCGACATTATTAGCATTAGCTGGTTGTACACATTGTAGCTTCGAGCAATAACTATGTACATTTTTCAAAACATCAATATTTCATGTACACAGAGATCTCTATACTACGAAACGAACTCGTACATTTTCCAATACCAGAAATCACTGGACGCGGCTGCTAAAGGAGTATATCCACTTGTAATAGCTTACATCGCGTTCCCAAGCCGTGTACTCGTGTGCGAGTTGATCGAGCAGTTGCGTGGCGGTCGCGATCGTCTGCGTCGCGTTTGTCAACCGCAGCTCGAGAGCGGCCGCGTCCCGCGTGTGTCGTCCCAACTGCTCCTTCAGCGACAACACTCTCTCGTCCACAGTCGCGAGTCCGCTCGACAGTGCCGACAGTTGACTCTCCGCCTCTTGTAAGTTCCTGTTTCATTTTCATATGTATAATGCAATAGATTCGATCGCACAGCCTGCCAGTACTATGACGCTAAACAAATATTAGTGAGTTTCTGGCGAGATCTTGGAACGTCGTATATCATTATATAGCATATACCTATACGTCAGGCACGAAAGTATAAGTAAAATAATTTTGCATTCTAAATACATAAAGTATTCTTTTTTATTATTAATCAATCGTGTTCTAGTCATTCTCCATGCTTAACAATTTGACTGTCACGCTATTACCACATGTTTCTTTTAGCTTGCCACAAATTAATTTTTACACTTTACAAATATCTAGTACCCCAGTCGCTAACTACCACCGTGAGCGTCACAAGAGAAATCATGACCCGTCATACATGACCAATGTAGTAGTCAAAATGTTTCGATTAAAAAAAATGGAAAACAATTATTTGTTTTTGAATAAAACTTTATCAGCTTTGATATTCCTTTTTTGATTTTGGCACGTAAAATGGCGACGATAATTTCGTGAAGTAGGTAGTTTAAATCATCAAGGTTGTGAATCTAATTCTAGATGAGACGATGTATAGTGGGTATTGGGGGGTTAGGTTACAGACCTCTGCAGCGCGGCTTGTTTAGCTTGGAGAGGGTGTACGCGTGCGAGCGCCGCGCCGTAGTGCATGTTGGCGCGCACCCACGCAGCGAGCGGCGCGCACGCAGCGCTCGCCCGCCGCGCCGCGCTCGCCTCGAACGACGCGCCGCGCTTCTCCAGCAGCTTCTGCACGCTCTCGATAGCCGCGGGGCTTATCTGCCTTGCATCTAAACACCTAGTGATATTCCCAATACTTATAACTGTACTAGTTTCTGCCGGCGTGGAATAGTTACTTCGGGCTAACACTAACACGCAGTAAAAGTTCACAAAATAAAAATAAAACGATTTAGAAACATTCTTCATTGGTGCTCGGCTCCTATTGATCTTAGCGTTTTTTTTATTGTAGCACGACAAATTGACTGCACTGTGCCTGATGGTAAGCACAGTACAATCTAAAAACAATGGCGACCACCGAGTGACACAGTAGCCATCGCCGGTCGCCGCTGTCGTGCCGGTCTGCGAAAGGCTGGATATGCACAGGCTGATCCCATAACACGACCCGCAGAAGCGAATCACTATGACCGGCTTTTTCGCCATATACATGGTGTTTGCGACCCAGTCAGGCTGTAAAGCCCTAACTGGCAAGGTTACAGCTTCATCGGACTACTCTTTTTCAGTTATGCTAAAATAATTATAAAAGTTAATAAAACACTTTATAATTCCTACCGGATATCTTCTTTGACTCCACGCTTGGATAGAAAATTTTTCATAGAGTGCCACGACGTATCAGCAATACCCATTAGACGCAGAACCCCTTCTAGGACGTCGCGAACTACATCCGGCGGAGCTCGAAGTGAACGCACCTGATAAAATTTATCGTTTTCCGATATATTTCTTAAGATAACGTCCCTTGGTACAAAATTTGGAGACTAGAACTACCACAATTACAAAGCAGTTATTGATAATAGATCAACAATTGACATTTTTTAAATGAATGGCCGGAACTCTTTATTGCCTTAACCTAGAAACTCTTATATTTTTTACACCAGTATGAGGCCATAGGATTTGAATATTCATCAATAGATTCTACTTAATATATAAAGTTACTTTTAAGAAAAAGGGTTTTTAAACAAGGACATAAAAACGAATAACCGAGTGATCCCATAAACCCCAAATATCTTTAAAATCCTGGAATGATAAGAAATTGGTAATCAAACAATCAATACTGGCCCTTATAGATTTAATAGATTTTGTATCACTATACGTTTGGAGATAATTATCTTGTACTTGAATGCCTGAACAATCGATACAATTTTACCAATTGAACGAACTAATAATATTTACTACGCGAATCATATACTGTGTTACGCCATCGCTACACACCACATTTGCTGACTAAGAGTTCCAGTCCCACGATGCGGTAGGTTCCAAGTATTACGCCATCGCTATACAAGACAGTCGATGAATAAGAAGAATGCCGAAATAAGAAGAATGCCGAGTTCCCAGTTCCGAGTTGCGGCAGGTGTTCAAGCATGCTACTCAGCAATTTCCATAAACTTAGTGGAAACGTTCGGTGGTCCGACTCCTCCGTTCCCACATTGTTCATGTATAAATACTTGGACGAAAACAACGGAAAGACTGTTAACTTGTCATCGTGAGCTTTCACTATGCTATTAGTTTTAGTTTAGGCTTAGTGTGAGAGTTAGCCTAACATCGGCGACACTCTCACAATGTTAGTTTTAGTATGAGAGTAAGCCTAACATCGGCGACAATCTCTAGTTTTAGAATCAGTTTGTAATTTAGTTTAATAAAGAGAGTAAGCCTAACATCGGTGACAATCTCTAGTTTTAGAATCTGATCCTCCGGCTCTGACCTTCGTAACTACTGTAAAATTATTTCCTTAAAAAAATCATTTAGTATATGGACTTACTTCACTAAGCGATTCGGGCCGTATGTCTCCGACGGCAGAGCGTGCCGCCGCTATCACCGGCTCAACTGACGCTAATTCTGCTTCTATTTCTTTTTTTCTAGAAAATAATGCTTAATTAGAATTTACAATAAACGTGATTAGTTGTAATAAAGAAATAACGATTGTTTGAAACTAATATTTTCAACATAGAAATACAGTGCAACCTTAATATAACGAACCTCAATTTAACGATTTCCTCGATTTAACTTATTTTATTATACTTATTTTATTTAAATTTTGTAATGTTGAATTGCCCATAAGAGTCAGTGTAATTAATACATTTACATTACGAATTTTGGTTACGATAAACCTCTTTATAACGAATTTTCAACTATAAAAAAAAGTGTATATACCACTAATTAATGAATTTTGTTAACTCAAAACCTCTATATAATATTTTATATTGATTTTGATTATTAATGTAAGGGGAAAAATATGTTACCTACCTAATTGTTTTTAAATAGAAAATACATAGAGCAATTTGATAAAAATATGTTATCATTTATAAGCAGAAGTTGTTCGGTATAACAAGATGAGTACGTAATGTTGAGGTGAATGAAACTATGTTTTTTTCTCTCGAACTGACTACGCTTTTGACCTGGCAAGGTCTTTACAGCTTCACGGGACTACTAAGGCGAGCGCTTAAGGCACTCAACCGAGAATGAAACTATGTATTTCTTTACCTCCTTTTTATAACAAATTTTAGACTAACTTTACCTCAATATAACAAACCCCTGTTTAACGAATTACTTGACGATATAACGAATATTTACGAGTTACCGTCAGATTTGTTATATCGAGGTTGCACTGTATAACAATAATAAATACACAATAAAATATTTCAAACCGACTTCTTTTTTTTTTTGGTAATTGGTAATATATAGTAACATCATGTAAGCGAGATTGATAAAAATAAACAAAGAATAACACATCGACCCATCGGGTTTTAACAATTGCGTTTCGAACTATATCGAATAGTTCGAGTAATGACGTCCGCTTTCCAGAGTTTTCCATCCTCCCTTATTGTAAGGTATATAAAGCACTTCACAGTGTGCCCGATGAGCGTTCTATTCTAGACATCGGAGCAAATACGAAGAAAAACAAAATATTTCCAAGGAAACTGCAACTAAAGCAACATAAGCTGTGAATGTAGTGCAATTTCGCTATATTGTAAATTGATTTTTTTTCTGTATGATTATTAAATAAATTTCTTCTGACGCGTTTGATTTACCGACGGGCGTAATAATACCATTAGAGATTAAACACGTATAACTGTTAATAATTATTAATCATGACGATGATTATAAATATGTAGAGACCCTAAAAAGTTAAACCAGATCGAGTTTTTGCCGATTCTTCTTGATGTTTTGATTGTTTTCCAAACAGGTAAAACACTTTTGACGTTCACAAGTGCCTTTTCAAACAATTAAACAAAAAGTATTTAGGATTTTGAAGAAGGAAAGGTTATGTGAATAAAGTAAAAAAGCTGTCAATAGCTCGTCAATCAATTATTGAATTGTGCAAACTTTAGCAGTTATACGAATACATTCACCTCAAAATACAATATGGCCAGCTTACTGAGTTTGCAATTTTTCGTTTTCGATTTCAATGTTTTTCTTGAGTTCATGCATTTCTTCCTTCTTGTCGGTGGTGGCTCTGACGGTGGCACTGATCTGGTCGAGGGCTTGGTTCGCTTTAGCTTGCTTATCGGAGAGCGCGGCCTCCTGTAGCGCCGCCTCACCTTGCAGTGTCGCTACTTCGCTTCGAGCTCGTTTCAACGCTTCCACACCGGACTGTTATATTTATTTTCAAATTTATATAATTAAATATGCTAAAACAAAGTCTTCTACTACGTCTGTCTGTTCGCGATAAACTCATAAACGAATACGAATTTTCAAGCGGTTTCCACCAGCAGAAAAAGTGATTCACGTGGAAGGTTTAGGTAAATAATTTGTCAACATTATTTTTTATTACCAGGGCCGAACAACGTTCACCGTGCCCGCTAGTATAATCAAAGCAGTCATATGCAAAATTTGATACCAAAAAGGTATTATTAGAAATTAAAAAAAAAACTACATAATTAATACATTCAGTGGGATCAATAATGTTATAACTTTTAATTGTATGTGTATAATACAAAATTTATGCATTATAAAAAACCAGGATTTGCTTAATTTATAGTTCGAAAAATAATTGGTGAAAAAGAGTTTAGTCAACAAAGAGTTTGAGTACCGCTGATTAAAGAGGTATGAACATATATCTAGTTAAAGCGTAATAATTAAATGTGGCATTGATCTTGATTAAAAAAGTGTTATTAATGTTTAGTGAATAATCGACATATGCAGAATTCAGAACGGTATTTACATATGTTGTAATAATATTATTCATACAAAGTAATGCTTATACCATTAAACCCAACAATACAAACTCGCGTGATTAGAATAGATTAAGAATTCAAACACATAATTTCTACACATTTATAGTTAAGTAATACGAACCGATAACATATTTTGGCGCTGGACTAGCATCGATTTCTTCTTTGTTAAAATATGGTAGAAGGTTTTAACGAAGTTTACATATCTGCAGGGCGCTAGCATCCAATTTTTATCGAGAGTTTTATATATTTTCACAAACTCGTCCACTGGAATCATTTTTAATTCTTCTTCTAACACATTTGCTACGTTCTCCTTCTGTAATCTATGGAAACAAATATTTATAAAATTCGCAAATGAACTATAATAAGAAATTAGTCTAAAAGAGGAGATGTAGACCGTTGAACTAAGAGTGTGAACGCTTAGTATCTAATGAATCTAATACTTCTCTTATATATAAATGTACTCTGCGTCTGATACTATTCTTTTAGAATTATTCGTATTAACAAAAAAACATATTTAAGATAACTACATTTAGCTATAGTCCTCTCCAATCTCTTTGTTCGCTCTAAATATAGATTCGCAGAACACAAATTTAGGTATAAACACGTTTTATATTATAACGTCGAGACAGCTTAAAGCTTAAAGGATGGCAATTTTAAATCCCTACATTAATAATATAGCTTTGTATTACGCTATTGACTAAGTTATGCTAAAGCCCGAACTTAAGACTATATTCAGAGCGCCCAAAAATATTGACAAGGACTGTACAAGTGTACATATAAGTGATTTAAGTGTAACTAAATAAGTATTTGAATAAATTATTAAGCACGAAATAACTTTATTGGACATGTTACTAAATCTGAATGATATATATGTGTATAATATTAAATAAGTGTTAAAATACATAAATAGTAAGTGATAAGTGCAACAGTGCATCACCGAATACACACTAGTGAGATATAATTCACGCCGATACCTCTGTATTATGAACGAAGGCATATCATGTAATGTGAGGTCCGACCAACCGTCCTGCCACAGTAATTGTGCCTTGTTGTATAATAACGGATATTCTTCCATTAATCCAGGGAGATCGTCATGGTCTTTGTCTAACCAAATAACGATTCCCAAGTTTTGGTTTACATCTAAAATTACAGAATACTGTTTCTGAATTTCTTCGTCGTACGATAAGGGAACGATATCTAATACATAAAATTGATTTTTAAGCGAAATTAAAAATTTGATAAAACTTATTTGATATCAATAACAGAACAAGGGACTAAGCGCTCTTATAAAAAAAAACTAGCGATCAGCCTACGCTTTGGATGGGATGCAATGTACGAGTATATACAACCGGTCCCATTTTTGGTGCATAGTGCTTTAACGTTCACACGTACATATATATTAGTGAACCAATTTAGACGAAATTTGGCACAGTGATAACTAATATTACAAGGTTACATCTAGGATAATGATCTTATAAAAAGCAAGGGATTCTCCAGGATAACGGACGAAAGTAAAAAAAATGTAGTTCATGATATTCTTGACGAATTTTAGTAAATTTTCTTTGTGCTATATACAGCAGTATTCGTATACTTTGGTATGTTTTTATTATAGTTATACCAGACCATAATCTCACTTGACGTTAAATGACAATGAGGCTTAAGTTGAACTTAACCTTAAACGAGGACTGGCTTTCAAGTGTATTTGCCGAAACAAATTTAATGTTGCTTGGTGACAGATTTTATATTCGAAAGTGGTAGCTAGCCAGGCTGGTATTAGAAAAAGCATTATCACTATATTGTGACTTCTGCATGAGATTTTCCATCGTCTGTAAGCTCAGGCTAACTGTATGATTCAAACCTATATCGATCGAAGCGACGCGACATCTTAAAACATTATCACTTAGCCATCATTGCTTTAAAACATGCTCAAATTGTTACTGATTTTGGAAAATGACACAGAACGAAATCATTATTTAAAGAATTATGGTAGTAGTATTGTTTGGAGCGCATTAATCAAAGGTTATAAAAGTGTAGATGGGAGAGTAATTATAAGCTGTTAAAAGAAATAGGTACCTGAACCAGATGTTTGTTGTTCGCGATGCAGAGCCTCGATCCTGGCGAGAGCTTCACCCTTCTTATAAAATATGACGTCCTCGCACAGTACAAGCAATGCGCGGGACCCTTCCGAGCACACGCCCAATGCCTAATTATTTACAAAAATTATACTATAAAAAAAAACAAATACCTTAACAAAAAATACTTGCTCTTGTAAAGTTATATTAGACTACAAACCCGTAACTTTGTTTGCGTTTTTAATTATCTGAACAATATATTTTATATACAAAGGAAATATAAAAAAAATGATATCAAAAATATACATTGCTTAATTATTATTTTTTGTAAATAATGCTATCCGTTTAGTTCCACTCCAGCGCACGCGAACCACACCGTACGTCCAAAACATCCTAAAATGTTAGAGGTAAGTAGTTGTGCGCTCATCACTTAAAAACTACTGGATAGATTTCGTTCTATTTTTTTGTTTTATTTATTAGACACTTGGTCCTTATCTAAAAAAAAAATTCACGATAATTTTATTTATTAAGTTTTAATCTTTTAAGAAACCACAATTTCTATACTACGCTACTACGCGTTAAACGATGTGTGAAGGAGGCAAACGGTGTGGTGCTTACGTTTCTTCCTCTGTACATAAAATATACTCATAAGATAATGTAACCATGCAGAGGAAATCGAAGATATGAACTTGTAATATAATAAAATGTTTACATTTTTAATATTAGAAGCGAGTTGGGAGTACGTGTTGGCGAAGAATACGGTGGCGGATATTTCGGTAGCGGCGAGCAGTACGGCAGCGCGACGTCCCCCGCCCGCATTCCCCACACATACCACAATCTCGCCATTCGTCTGCAACGAATCCCCAAAACATTTCTTGCACATGTGTGCCACAATAACCCTTTAAAACTGGTAAAATATTATTTACTTATAATCTCATTGTTAATCTCCAAATAAGTAGCGAGCTATTATAGTCAGACTGTTAATTTCCAAATAAGTAACGAGCTGTATAGTCAGACTGTCAATCTCCAAATAAGTAACGAGCTATTATGGTCAGACTGTAAATCTCCAAATAAGTAAAGCGCTGTTATAGTCAGACTGTTATTCTCCAAATAACTAACAAGCTATTACAGTGAGACTGTTAATCTCCATATAAGTAACAAGCTATTACAGTGAGACTGTTAATCTCCATATAAGTAACAAGCTATTACAGTGAGACTGTTAATCTTCAAATAAGTAACGAGCTAATATTTTGTTTACAATTAAAAAATCCATATAATATTATACTATACAAATGCACTTTTAGTTGAATAATCCTAACTAATATTATAAATGCGAATGTGAGTTTGTTTGTTTGTTTGTTATATTTTCTCGCATTTACTCTACTGATCATCATGAAATTTTGCATACACGTTGTCAGGGATACAGAAAAGGGATATATCCCTTCATTCACAAAAACTACTGTTCTAGAGGAATAGGTCAAATTTATATTAAGGAGCGGCGACTAAAGCTGTGAAGAAAAACTACTAGTTATAATTTTTCCATTACTTTATCCTTCATATTTTGTACAGTAATCTAGGGATGGAAAACCTTACTTTTATGATGTATAAGATCAAATATATATTAAATCAATGATATTATAACTAAAAAGCTATAGATACGTTACCGACATGATATTTTGACAAAACAAATGGCACGATAACGCACACACTCGTAAAGTGATATTGTAACGCCACACTGTCTTAGATAAAATGTGGAAGTAGGGTGGCATGTTTTCAATATCGGTGGTGAAAAAGGAATAGTTATATGTTGCTTAGATACGGGCCGATTGACGAGGTAGCCGTCAAAAATAAACTAACTAGCCAACAAGGCGCTGTCGAAGCGTTTATGACGTATCTACAGTTTTTAGTCATATCATTGCATTAAATATCGAATTTTGAAAGCATATCATTTTCGAAACTATATCTTGGAATGCATTGTGATGTTCTCGATTATAGATATTTTTTAACCCAAGTAATTAATAAACTACAAGATAAAAAAAGTATAATATAATTTCTTACCGTCTGTGCAATAGCTTTAGTTAGAACAGCCAATTCCGTAGACGCTTCCGCGCCACTGTCACCGAATACATTGTATTCATGTCCAGACACTAATATGAGAAAATAAATTAGCTAAAATAATATACAATTTACTTAATGAGGGACTATTTTGTAGGTCCACAGATTGTGCATGTATTAAGATTAGAACATGGAATTTATCCGTGAATACATATTGTTACCAATTGTCTACATTCCAGTTCCACTTAATTTTATTCGAAAACTTGAGTATTTTACGTTTCCAAAGGCACACTTATAACCGTTGAAAAATTGCAATTGCTTTTCTGTAGTTTTGTTCATAAATAATATGACAAATCGTATACTAATAAATAATGTAAATATATAACAATTTGTTTGCATCTACAAAAATTTCAGTAAAATATGTATATTGCTGCCGAAAGTCTACATACATCTTTTTCAAAATAAATACTCAGTATTACTACCTCACTTTTTTATTAACTCTGTACGTAACTTATGACTACCTTCCTGTAAAAAAGGTTGTTTTAAACTTCAATTGATCATTTAAAACTCAAAATAAAAAATCATGCATTTATGGGTAAAGATAAGATTAAGACCACTAAATAAATGGCCTCTTATGACAACATTATTTAATACTCATACTTCTAATTTTACATACAAGTAATAATACCAAAGGTATATTCTAAAGTAAAGTATTTGTTTAGTTTAATTATCTTTGATAGTAAATAAGGTTTTAATTGAATATTAATTACCTAATATTAAGCTATTATTCCATAGTTTTTAGTACTTAAGTACTTATTCGCCCAGAGGAAACATCGCGTGCAAATCTCACCTTTTACGAAATAGAACATTATATACAAAATAGATTGAGTAAGAATACTTTGTAAATTTCAAAACAAATGTATTATTCTTTTTACCCACTTCGATTAAATTTGATCTTGAACAATATGAGTAAAAAGTTCGTACGAACTTTATATACAGGAAAAAAAATACAAAATTATGTCCAAGTGTTGAAAATTACAAAAGAAGCTAGAATTATAAAAGGAACTAATTTCTACTTTTCAAAAAAACAACCGTATAGTGATTTGTATTGATAACTAGCTGACCCGTGCGACTTCGTCTGCACCAAATCGGTTATTACCGGTTTCGATTGTACTTTTAAACGCGAAAAATCGAAATAAATCTCAAAACCCGATTGCAGCGATACCTACTGTTTCAAATTGTGAATCCCAACTATCCAGGGACTCACTCAAACATATACCCAGTTGGTATGTGAGAAATATTTTAAAATAAGCTTAGAACCCATTCGCAGCATCACCTACCGGGTCCAATTAAGACAAAAAAATAACCTACATATATTGCCGATAAATGTCTTCCCAGTACGTTGTCCCAGTACCTTCTGTCCCAATAAGCCTACAACCCGTTCGTAACATCATCTACCGGGTTCAATTAAAATAAAAACTAACCTACGTATATTGGCAGTAATGTAAAAAAAGCTTGAGAGGTCCATGGACCTCCAGTTGGAACGTAGTTCCTTTCCCTTTTTTGTAGGCGTTTACTATACGCTCAGTATAGTTTACATTATAAAATATCAAGTTGATAGAGTTAAATTGTAATTTAAACGTTAAAATATATTCATAAAATAAATAATGATAAATTAAACACTGAATGACATCATAACTATTTTCAACTTGTATTAAAACTTTTTCACACTACATTGTATTAAAGAAAAACATAAATATTAAAAAGATATGAGCAACATGTGTCATCTGTCACTTGCCTGTGACTATTTGTCTAAGAGCTAGGCAACGGTTTCGACAGCGAATTGGCTGCCGGTAAACCTTTACAGGCAAAAATATTGAACTTTATATAATTTTAGAATGTTTTGTTTTTCACTAACTTTTAAACGCTACTAAAACGTGAATTTATTATTGCCAGACATTTTTGATATTAACAATAATGTGCCCGATGCAATTTTTTGTAAATAAAGAAGTATGTTCAAACCATGTTAAGATATCTGTAATTTTATTGAAGTTATATTTCTTTTGGCGCGTTAGGGAAAAATGATGAGAGTAAATTTTTACGATGAACGCGCACACCGTAACAAAAAAATGATGAGAGTAAATTTTTACGTTGCGCGCACACACCGTCACGAAAAACCGACACCCTGAAGTTAGCTATAGTCAACATTTTGTTTCTTTGTATTTGTTGTTTGTATTTCTTTATATTAAAACTTTCATTGTATTAAATACCTTTTTTTTATTGTTAGTGTCGTTTTTTCTACAAACGTAGAATAAGGCGCAAGATAAAATTTTTGAAAAGATTTTTACTTGTTACGCCAAAGAAGTATAACTTCTAATGCGTGTACATAAGTACACACACACACTTTTTTTTAATATTATTTTATTTCAACATAAAAAAGGGTAAATTAAAAATATAATGTATTTTTTTATGTCATAGGAGGCAAACGGACAGGTGGGTCACCTGGTGTTAAGTAATAACTACCGTCCATAGACACTTGCAACACCAGGAGAGTCGTAAGTGCCTTGCCAACCTGTGTTGGAGGGGGAGGAAGCGGAAGGGGAGAGGAGGAAGGGGAAGAGAGGTGGGCCTCTCCGGTGCTCTCACTAATCGAACGAAACGCACTAATGCAAGCATTGTTACTTCCCGTCGGCTTTTTGTTAGAGGGTGGTACTACCCCGGGCGAGCCGACCCATTCATCCTGAAACCAGTAATAGCTTCAGCGTGGCTCTACCCCCTACCAAAACCTATGTATAGAATAACTTAGTTATAACTCTAGCTTAGCGCAACACTGGCTGTATAATAAAGATAGCCATAATTGTGGAAGAGCCTGGTTAACAAAATGAAATATGTTCTTTGCAAGGGAAAAAATAAAATGGTTTGAAATGAATTATTTTGTTTATAAAGAATATCACCAGGCACATTATTGTCAATAACAAAATTGTCTGGCAGTGAAAAATTCATGTTTTTAATAACGTATAAACGTTAAACTTATAAAAGTTACTGACAAAAAATGTTCCTTAAATTATTTATAAATCAAAATGTTGATCTGTAAAGGTGTAATTCGCATTAAAAAATACAACGTTAACCGGCTACCAGGTATCCTGAATCGTGTTTGGAAGGGCATAATATATCTTCATATTAAAGAACCAACTTTTCTCAAATTCTCGTTCTTCCAACGTTGCTGGCTCTTATACTAAGGTGTCGCAAAAAAGTCTAGTTACATTAACTAATTTCTTTTCTTTCGTTATCCTGGAGAACCCCTTGCGTTTTATGGGTCAAAAAGTATCCTAAATGTAACCTTGTAATGTACAGATTTGGCTTTGTTACAGTTTTATTATAGTATAGATAAATAAATAAATCTTGTCACCTTTGTTTAGCAAACATTTTTTTATACAATGAAATAAATGTAACAACATAAGTGACAGTTTCGTCTACATAAATGTTTCATACGTGGTCGATAATTACGTACAGAAATGTCATGTAGGCGTAGCTCAGTTGTAACGTACGGGGCTTTATATGTTTCGACGGAGCCGACGGTTCGAATCACGGTGGTGGTTTTTTTTGGTTTTTTTTTTTGAAGTAGCATATGGAAATATAGCTTAATTTTTTAGCTAATCTGTCTGCTATATATAGCACAAAGAAAATTTACCAAAATTCGTCAAGAATATCATGAACTACATTTTTTTTACTTTCGTCCGTTATCCTGGAGAATCCCTTGTGTTTTATGAGATAAAAAGTATCCTAGATGTAACCTTGTAATATTGGTTATTACTGTGCCAAATTTCGTCTAAATTGGTTCAGTACTTTCAGAGTAATACGTGTTTAAAGGGACAGACAAACAGGCAGATCCTGGAGAATCCCTTGCGTTTTATGAGAAAAAAAATATCCTAAATGTAATCTCGTAACATTAGTTATCACTGTGCCAAGTTTCGTCAAAATCTGTTCAGTACTTTCAGAGTGATGCGCGTTCACAGGGACAGACAGACAGACAGACAGACAGACAGACAGACAGACAAAAATTTTAAAAGGGTTATTTTTGGCTTCTATATCGACAACAAAGCCTACCCCCATCAAAATTTTCAAAAAATATTTAATGTACAGATTTGACCCTGCTACAGTTTTATTATAATATAGATGTTAGGTAGATTATGTTAGTAACAAAATATATGTATTTACATGGGTTATCAATAATATACCTTGATCACTATAAGGGAAATAACGTGGCATTACACTATTAATATAAATTTTCATTTGAACCTGCTACAGTTTTATTATAATATAGATGTTAGGTAGATTATGTTAGTAACAAAATATATGTATTTACATGGGTTATCAATAATATACCTTGATCACTATAAGGGAAATAACGTGGCATTACACTATTAATATAAATTTTCTTACAACACTGATTGATGATTTTTTGCGTCTTGCAATACCATTCCTCTTGACTTACTGCTTCCAAATAAACTCCGTCATTACGCAATTTACTTGTGAAATATATAGAGTCGGTATCAACTTTCAAATACTTTCTGCATATTGTATGAAATATCTGTTTATCTTCAGCCGTTACCAATCTGTCTTTAAATAGAGCAGAGGCTTCTGTACTGACAGCCTAAAAATAATAAATGTTGGACTTGAAATTTGAGTATATTTTCACATTTTCAAAATTTCCTTAAACATTCTCGGTTTAAAAGTATCAGGCAGTCTTTGTATAAGAAAAATAACGAATCTTTTCACCATATTTAAAAAAAAAACGTATGACGGTCATACATTGACATATAAAACCCCAAGACACACGATCTCGAATAAAAGTAGCGCTCAAAACCGTCCCGCAAAAACTCCCCAATATATATACGTGGTTATAGTTATGCGATAAACTTATGATTTTGCAAATTCGACCTGACCTAAATAATTTAAAGTTGTTTTTACAAGGACGCAAGCGTCGCGAGACTATTTGAAATGAGCGCATAATCCAATATTATTCACTCATTTTTGTGTGCCGGCTGTGAGATGTTGTTGAGTGTGCATCTTGGATTTTTGTATATCAATGTGCTCATATAAAACATTTTATAATCATTTTCAATGTTTTTCTTAAATGCGATGACTTTATATATTTATGTTCATTTTTATGTATGTTTTTTTTATTCTTGGAAATGCAGATATCTATATCGTTAACTCTCGGAGCGTGTCATGCCCACTTTTACGTATGACAGTATTTAAATTTAATTATACAATTGTTTCTGCTACAATATATTTAATAAACAGTCATGTTGATGATCCATTATAAAAAAATTGTGCGTGGAGTCCCTCCGCGCGGAAGAAGTGAAACTTCATAATGTGGAAATGAAAATAGCAAGGGGTAGAAATTGATTTTTAGTGAAATTATATTGTTTCTTTAAGACAAACTTTATTAACATTGCTTACAATTCACAATGGATCGCATCTTTTAATTATCATTTTCGAGAGGAGAAATATCCAAATCTATAACATTTACTATGGGATTACGATAACTAAATTAAGATACGAAATGTTTGATTATTTTTCTCGCTTTGTAGAGACAAAGACAAAGCTCTTTCTATTCCCCTCATTTTTTCATGCCCTCTCCATGGTAGCGTTAAACGTTTAACGCAACCTTGTTGGAAGTCGCATTAGAAGTTTCACTTCAATAAAGAAATAGACAAAAATAAGTTATGCTTAATGTTAACAAATAACGATACACTGAGACGTGAAATTAAGAGACACCCACACGGATTCAAAGCAATGGTAAAAATGATTACGTAACTTTTTAAGTTTATTCAAAGAATCAAATAAACTCAAAGTATGTGAGCATTATTGGAGTACAAAAGTTAGTCATAAAATTTGTGTAAATAATAAAGCAAAAGTATTATAGAACTTACCAGTTGAAGGTCGTTTTCATTTAAGGGTGTGTACCATTTCACATTTTCACACCATCTCTTTAAATGTGTAGCGTTCCATTTGTAATGTGGTTGTGAGTGAAATGAATCCTTTACCTGTTAAATAAAAACATGGCTTCCCATTAATACTATCGATAGAGCTACTTCATTTTGTATTTAATTTTTCAAAAATATCTTTACTTATCAAAATCCCAAGTGGAAAAGTTATAAGAAAGTGACAATATTAGCAAATTTTCAAAAACTAATATTTAATAAGGTCCATTGTTTGTATTGTTTGGAGACATATGGGAGATAACTATTGATTGATTTTTATTGTTATCGACTATTAAATTCATTCAAGTCTATTTATATTCTAAGGCCGAGTCGAATTGCCTGAAATTTATGACAATTATTTATGTTTTTTTAGACAAATCACATGTCAAAATCATCCATTACCTTTTAGAATTAATTCATAATATCTAGACATGGCTATTATTTTTTGTTTTGAAAGACTTACTTATAAATTTATCTAAAATAAATATATCTTTACCTCTTTAAACATAGATACCATTTTTGTAGCAACAGACAAAACTTCTGTTAAAGATATATTTTTTTCGACAGCATGTTTTAAATAATTTGTAGCCAACTGCAGTAATTCCTCTTCATCGGGTTCACTAAAACAATTTTATTTTATTCGGTATACTTATACCTAATGTTCCTTAAACGACTAGAAATATTATATTTTTCTTATAAGAGGTGAACAAGATAATTTGTTACTGAATAATGACATGCGAGTTAACAATAACGTTCCCAATAACTTTACATAATATATTATAGAAAGAACACTCGGACGCTATACTAAGTCTTTCAAATATAGTTATTACTATAAGAAACTTGTTAGAGTAATAAGTATAAGACTAATATTTAGTTTTCTTTTGAGATTTTGCTATACTTTTATAAAATCAAATACCAAAATTTTCTAAAAATATTTCGACGTAAATTTCTAATGATAAAAATAAGAATTTCCAACATTAAAAAGGTCTCTTTACGAATATTATACATGCGAATGTGTTTGTTACGCTTTCACGCCTTAACTACACAATCGATCATCATGAAATTTTGCAAATATTTGTTATACAGAAGACACATGATAGAAGAATGAAGACACCTATCATGTTCAAAAATTGTACAGTTTCTGAGGGATATATAAAATCTAAATTAATACGGGCGAAGTTGCGAGTTAAAGCTAGTATGAAATAAATACAATAGGAAAAAAATAGAAGGGACTAACGTAAGGGTTGTCCATGCGAGTACAGCGGCGAGTCGTGGACAAAGTGTCGACGCGTGCGCGGCCGTCGCCACAACACGCGCCGCACTCACACAGCACCACACCGCCCCCGACCTACCCTCCTCGTCGCTCCCTCGGCACCAGAAACCACCACTCTTAATCACCTATACAATACAAGCGACCTCCCAGGATTTTGTACGCATTCATTTTATAAAATTACCAACAACAAAACAAATCCTATGGGCATCTAAGCATTTTCACGGCAAGGCAGCTATTTACATTTACTATTTAGAAATATAAAATATCTATGCTTTTATGTTGTTGTTCATTTACTTTTTATAATTACTTTTTGTCTCGCATTATTTAATTTATGTTCAGAACAGATATTACAATTAAAAAAAAACATTAATGTCGTTGGCGATGAATCTCTTTTATCTGTAAATGTTACATCAATCCTATAGTTATATTTGTCTAGGTGGTGACTTAGTGTCAAATGTCAACTTTTCATCGTCATTGCCGTTTATCTTTGTTTGTGTTTGCGTTTCATCTGCACAACGGCGTTCTAATGTCGTCCTCTTTTAATACATACGTGTCTGAATAATTAATTATACTGTAATATAGTATAGCAAACGATACAAATATTTTTAATTTAGGTCATGGTTAATTCTAATTTTTACAGATTGGTTTCCCATGCACCTGGTAAAAAGAAAAGGACCAACGAATTTGTAATAATTTTGTACAATGTTCTTCGCGTAATGAGATAAATACTAGCAAGTATCAAATTAAATTAAATTCTCCATTCGGCGTAATAGAAAAATTATCTTCAATTCAGCCGAAAGATGTCCAGTGATTAGGTAACATATGACTCTCGCAAAATTGGCTGCTTGGATATACCTTGTTATAAGTTGATATATAAAAATAATCAGCAAATACAATTTTAAAGTGCGGTTCCTAATTTAAAAGTTTTTCCTGAGGCTCGTTTGATTAGCTACCACCCTCAACTTGAAAACCTGTTGCCCAGCATTTATAGGTGCGTTTCGGCTGATGCATCTGAGAGCCTACCTGTAGGTTTAGCGTATTTCCGTCTTAGATCACATCGTCATTTAACGTCATAAAAAGTACATTATTTAATTTAGGCCCATAGAATACGCTTATGAACGTTAAAACTACCACCGGTTCGTGAAACAACCCAGTCATAGAGAAGAATCGGTAATATGTATTAGTATAAATCAATAAAGTTACAATAGTTTTTAGTGGATGCACAAAGGAGAGAAGTATCAATTGTTGTATCATCATCATCATCAGCCTGTAAGAGACCTACTGCAGGGCTATGGGCCTCTTCCCGAAAAATGGTATGGGCATAATCACCACGCTAGTTCACGACGTATTGGCGATTTCATACAGAAATCCACAGTTCTATGTTTTTGCACATATAGTAGTACTACAAGAACATTTCTAAGGTTCAGTCTTCCTCACGATGTTTTTCTTCACCGTCAGCCGATGGTATTGCCAATTTAAATTAGTAAATGCACGTCAATTTCGAATAATTCGTTGGTACATGCCGGGATTCGAGCCAGCGGACATCGAAATGATATTTCACCGGTTAAACCACTAGACGATTACGACTTTTTTTAATATACCTTTGCATTATACCTACCTACCTATATTGCAGTATACCTATAAAGTGTGAAAAAGCGCAATAACCTGCAGTAAGAATGCGTGCACAGGTATAGAGCCCCAGGCGTCCCTCCGTGCACGGTGTATGGCCCGCACGAGCAGCGTGACCTGTGCACCGTTACGTCGCACCCCGCCCCCCGCACCCACACTCCCGCTACCGTCCCCCATACGTACCGCGTTATTCTGATACAGAATTGTGGATTCACGTCAAATATCGTCGTTTAGCAAACAATATACCGCATAAGTCGAAAATTTGTGGTTTTTACTTTTAAATGTCATTGAATAAATGTTCTCATGACGCATTCAATAAACAGTTTTTTCACTCCCCTGTAAAATGAGTCAAATTGACTTGCGCGGTGTTGTTTGCTAAGCTACGACATTCCTCGTTTATTACCTAACTCAGAAAGATGAATGTTTTTCGAGTGTTGACTGTGTACTGTATACCCCCTGTATATGTGGGTGTACACATACATTTCTTCCCCTACGATACATTTGCTTAATATACAATATATCATAATATTCAAGTATGCCGTCTTCGAATATAAAAAGGGATCAGAATTTTTTAGACACTTATACTTAATTAAACAATTAGTTTATGAATATAATTATAAATTGACTAAAACAGTTCAACGTTTTCTCGGACGAATTTTTATCTTTACTTTATTAATTTTAATAGTTTTAAAAGCCAAACAATCTGTCTATTAGAATCGCCAGCATGGTATTAGGGCTTTTCCCAATGCCCGTGTAGTTAGTAACCCTCTTCAAGGCGAAGACCTGTTGTCTAGCACCTAATAGGTGAGTTTAAGCATCTGCATTATAGAATTAATTCCTTCTATGCTTAAATTCATTTTACTCATCATTATAGTCACCTAAAGTCAGGTGTCAGTCTATCTTGACCACTGCGTGAGTTGATCAGAGTTTATGCTCGTATACGCCTTTGCCAAAGTTAGACAAACAATGTTATAGATGTCAACATACTAGAGATGTTTAATGTAACAATGTTTACGGTAGTGTATCTTATGAAAGGTTTAATTAATTAATTTTATGTTGATATAAGTGACACTCTAAGACATTTCATTCACTACATTCCCAGTACTAAAAGGCCAATCATGAAAAATAATAATATAATTATAAACAAAACATACCTTTTTTAATAATTCAATAATATCAGCCGGTTCTAGAACGGGTGTGCAATCTATTGTAATTATATTAGAATTGCATTCTTTTAGCACGAATTCTGCTATAATACTGAAATAGTACAATTAAATTAAAAAAATGTCGTGGCACAGGAAACAAGTCGTTCGACAAGATATTATATAAGCTTACTTCTTAGCACAACCGGTGGGTCCCACTATGAGTAAATGGGATTGATCCGAGCTGATACACGATCGTAATATAGGATCACTTGCGTATAATCTCGTTGACATGTACAATGATTCCGTCACCCACTCGCATACAGTAAGCGGTAAAGGTGCTGAAGGACCCAGTATAGATGATAACTGAAAAAAAAAAATTAAATACTTGAGTCTTTACATTTCAAAATGAGCTAAATCCAATTTTAGCCGTTTCTAATATTTTACATTATTTTTTAAGATCTTCAAATTTTCTACATGGAATGTAAGAAGTTCACAAAAAAAACTAAAATCCTTATGGACGACAACATTTGTAATTCGTTCTAGGTGTATATAAACTGGAAATGTTAAAAAAATTAAACATGTTATAGGAACGATTAAAATTGGATTTAGAACATTTTTAAATGTAACACAATCAAAACCATAAGTCAAAAGAAATACCATGGCGATATATATGATAATGTTAAAACAATGTATTTTTTTGATTAAGCTAAGTTTTAAAATCCGGGTAAATTTTATTGTAAAGCGATTGGAATATATTGGATTAAAAATAAACAGTTGAATAATTATTGTAGTAGACAGACTCTATCGAATTATTTTTATTTATTGAATCGAACTACTTAAATTCTTAATTATTAAAAAAAAATGTAACACTCCCTGAATTTCCAAAGTTTAAGATAAATTTTATGTGTACGTTAATGTGAAAATAGAAAAAAATTACTTCATCTCGAAAACTGGCGACAACATTTTCTTTTAAAATAGGTACCACACTTCTTTCAATAGCCAAATAGACGACGTCTTCGGGAGTCGTGTGGGCAGAGTTCATTCCTGCGTTTTGAGCTATATATTCAAATTGTGTCAGTATCTGCTTCAACAAAGTTGTATTCCATAATTTCACTATAGTATCGGATCTGTGCACTGTGAACCACTGAAGGCATTTCTTGATAGTTTCCAAAAGAACAGGCACCGCTAATTTTATGATCTCATCGTCAAACTCAACTGTTTGTACCCAAGCTTCTAATATCTCTGAATGACAACTTATATCATCGCTGTAAATGGACAAGGTTAATAAATGTTAGCATTCGACATTCAAACTCATACATTATATGATTGATTAGCAATTGGTAAGAATTTTGGAGTGTAAGGGGTGTCGAATAACTTCATAAGACTTGAGACACCCAAGCCAACCTCAGCTGCACGTGGTGCACCCTGCTGAATAACGAACGAGGCAATGGCAAAAGTGGGGTGGTAGGGTTTTACAGCCTGGCTGGGTCGCAACCACCATGTATATGGCGAAAAAACCCGTCATAGTGATTCGCTTCTGCGGGTCGCGTTTCGGGATCAGCCTGTGCATATCCAGCTTTTCGCAGGCCGGCATGACAGCGGGGACCGGCGATGGGTAGTGTGTTACTCGGTGGTTGCCATTGTTTTTGGATTGTACTATGCTTACCATCAGAAAAGAAAATTGATAGTGACAGTGTTCTATGTTATAAGGTATACCTATGATTAATTTACGCATGTTATTCTGATTGTAGTTGGATGTAATGAAAAACTTTAATCCAATAGTACTATTACGCTCGTATCTACTACTTATGTGGCAGCATAAATACAAAATCGAATAAATTATTATTAAAATGTATAACATTATAGGCAACCCACAATTAGGAACACGGAGTTTTTGGCGGGATTTTAGGCTGTCATGTAGTCGATTTTATATTTTATTCATAATGTTGTATTACTTGACTCTATATTGTGTAAAATTAGTGGTGTTTTATATAATGTAGTTTATTTATTGTGCATAAGTGAAGTGAATGGAAAATAATACCACGGACCATGAATTCTGAGATGCCATAATAACTCCCTGGAAAGTTGTAACAAGGGGGCCACCATTTTGTTGGAACATTAACATTGACACTGAAATGATCGCACGACAATAACTTGTAATACTATTAACTACTCGACAATGGCAGGAATAATCTAAAAGTTTGGTTGCCAAAAAAAAGTTTAAAAAATTAGAGATTCGGAAGAATCGATAATTTTTGGTATCGATAGCTTTTCAGTCGATACCCATACTTTTATAATCGAAACTTTTTAATTGACACCTTTTGGTATCGATACTTTAATGAGAAGATAACTTTTGTCCAATACTACTCATGGGTAAGATACTTTTATATGATACCGTTTAGACAATAGACTAGTTTATTGGTCCAGTTGGCTGATATTAATATGGTCAGAACTTAGAATTAATGCACTTGACATAAATATACATTATTAAAATTAAAAAAAATACAGTTCGCATATCAATTAACATACTATTAGGAATAATAGAATATGTAACCTGAACAATATAATTCCTAAACGCGACACTGTAGCGGGTGAGGCGTGTTCCAACGTATGCGTTTCGAATATAAAGTTGACGTTGGCGCCGAACTGTATGCGCCAGCCTGAGGGCAGCGTGAGGAGTCTGTTGTCATCCAACACAGAATTCAGTGCCTCCACCCACTCAGGGTCAATGTCCCCGTCGCATACCACCCACGACCAAATGTCTGTAATTTTTTTTTTACTCCACTTTAATACGTTAACTTCAAGTTCTTACCAAGTTCAATCGTCAGTTCTGAAATTTATTTATAACAACATAAAATATGTTATAAAAACTTAAAATATCATTTCTGCTTATAACTTGGGATAATATTGTAGCCTAAGGTTTGACTTGGCTAGTTCGAATATACGAATTATATTATTATAACCTTCGCAAGTTCTAAAGCTGTAAGTTCTTATTTTATTCTTCCGAAAATTTGGCTTGCTGGTAGACACTGGGTATTGAACATAGGGCTCTTCCATGACTGTTTTAGTAGGTATCGTATGCTCGAACTAGCCAAGTCAGACCTTGGCTTCAATATTATCCTAAGCTATAAACAGAGATGATATTTTAAGTTGTTATAAGATATTTTATGTTGTTATAAATAAATTTCAAGACTGACCATTAAACTTGGTATCTATTTAGATTTCACTTCTTTTGTCGTTGAAGTCAACAACCAAGGCATATATCATAATATTAAAACTTGGCTCTCTTTTCACATTTATGTTTTTGATGCGATAATATTTTACCTGGAGGCTGATTTGATATTTTTAAAGCTGTAGCAGATATAACACCGTCTGTCCATTGCCTGGTGTCGTGGTCAATGTTACCGAGAAGCCAATCGCGACTCATCGCTTTTGGGCTTATCACGTATTCTACGATATTATTCCCTTGTTGTGTTAGAGTCTGAAATGTAAAGAACTGCAGACAAAACCAGTCTACGGCATAATTCATTATGTGTGCATAAAATTTAGCAACGCTTTTTTTAACTATTATAATTACTAGCGACCCACCCCAGCTTCGTACGGGTGCAATGTAGATAGATAATCATTTTAATGAAATTCTGTTAATGGCAGTTTTGGTCTATTGCGAGTTTGCGATTTAAGCGCACTAAAATATGTTTGCTACGACATCACATTACAAATCTTTGAATATTTCGGCATTTCTGTACTATAATATGTATGTATTATACATATAAACCTTCCTCTTGAAGCACTATTGCCGAATTAAAATCCGTTGAATAGTTTAAAAGATCTAAGGGAACAGACCGCGGAAGCGACTTTATTTTACACTATGTAAAGATGGTGAACAGATACATGAATACTCTTGATTGAACTATCTCTTGCTTCTATAGGCAACTGTAAACGTCGAAGATAACAGACTCACAGTATATTTATTTATGATACCATTGGAAACTGAGTCGCAGATTTCAAAACAGAGTTTGAAAGATATTTTTTGAAGTGAATCTTCTTATGTGAAGGCTTTGAAATTCTGGTCCGCAACCTTTTTGTGTGACGAAGAGTGGTGGGAGTAAACACCGTGTCGAGTAGAGTGGAAGCAGTGTTTCGCTTGCCTTTGGGTATTAGAGAACAGTGACACATATGCTCTTCTCGCTTTATTTTTGGAAGTTTCAATTCTACCGCATGTGAACTACACACAATGTTTTCTTTAGAGAGTAACTAGGCACATACACACGAGTACGTACATATATATACTAAAAATAGCTAATACTATAAAACCATATCACTTTACTATATTTTTTTTAACATTGAATTGTGTATGGAATCGATAGAATATGACTGTAATCAGGGACACGATTCCTTATCCGGATCCAAGGAAGCCAGGTAACTAAACCTGTATTTTACTTAACCAAATTGTTATTTTTATTAGACTTGATACAACGCGGCAACGGCTTATAAACAAATAGAGAATCTTTCTATTCTATTTAATATTTTTTTGTTCTCGAACTGACGACGCTATTAGCCTAGCAAGACCTTAACAGCTTCACCGGACTACTCTATTTAACACTAAACTATTACAAAAGTAAGCTTTTTTTTTATTAAAAATAATAAGAAAATCCTCTAACAAAAGAAAGAGACCTTATCTAGGTTCACAGTATTAAGAAAACGTAACTAGACTTATTACTATCTTACAATAATGAAAACATTAAAAATGAAATGATTATTTATGTATGTATGGGTATTCTTATTTCATATATAAATATTCAATGTATTTATATATAATTTTTTTTTGTAATTTTTATTTTTTATTATTAAAACAAAAACTACACATGGATATAATAAAACTTAAACTTAATAAATGACTCTTTTATAAATAAAAGAAAAAACCTCAAGTACTTTATCTACAGTTTGTAAGTTCTTAATAAAATATATACAATAGCTTATTGGCCTTAATTTATTTGTTACATTTTTTTAACTTTTCTACAATTTGTACACAGAATTTTATAAAACTGTCACTAGTGTGTTTGTTATTTACTAAATTTTTGAGTTCATTTTCAAAAGTAAGTATTGTATATACCGTTTTAAGTAGTCGCCTTATTGTTGTTTTCCCGGAGCCCGGCGGCCCAACAATAACCACTCCCATCCTTTGTTTTAACTGTTCGTATAGTTCTACACATTTCTGAATCTAAAAAAAATATATTGTATGTTAATGTTAATGAAAGAATGTACATGAATTTTCCATTAACATAACCGAAATATATGTATTATTTATAGTTGACGTTTCTTTGCAAAGTTCTTTGCTTCTGCAAAGTATCACCTTCTTCTATCAAATATCGAAATATATACGGGTGCTATTCGAGAGTTAAATGTCAGTTAATCTAAACTGCAATCGCAGTTTACAATAATCTCTATAATAAATTACTTTTCCAAAATGTCGATTTAAAATGCATATCAGTTCTCTATCTATGCATATAACAAAATGTAAATCTAACGTCGTGTCGGTACTTTTTAGACTTTTGTCACAAATATTATTGCAGGTGTCTAGGAATAAGGAATAAAATACATTTCAATCATTTTTAGAAATGTCTGTATGTCTATTTGTATGAACACGCATTTCTTCTAAAGTAATGTGTTTATAATAAAACCCTAAAGAGAATCAATCATAAAGCATATCCTTAAGTACTATTTAGTCTTGTTTTCATTAAAATCGGACTGTATTAAAAGTTATTGTAATTTTAATGACGATGCAAATTGAGTACGAGAGAAAAATAGATAAGCAAATGGACTTAACACATTCAGATGATTTTAATAATCACTTATTTTTTACATAAAGTTCCACGCGGCTGAAGTCGCAGGCCCAGCGAGTTTTTTTTTTTCGACCTGATTACGCTGTTGTCCTATAGCAAGGTCTTAACAGCTTCACCGGACTACAGCACAGCCAGTAAAACAAGTAGAGAAATAAACCTCAAATAAAGATACACTGAAAATGTTAAGTTAAAGTAAAGTAAGTAAAGTAAAGTAAAGTAAAGTAAAGTAAAGTAAAGTAAAGTAAAGTAAAGTTTTAAATACGGATGAACAAACCTGCAGTTGATTTTCGATTAGTTTGAGGTTCTCATAGGAAGCTTCAAGCGCAACCTTGATAGGATTTGAAGTAGAAGTCTCTATTTCCACATCCCGGAATACGAGAGACAGAATGCTTTTAAACCTGTAAAAGTAACAATAAAAGCGATTTTTTTTTATTGTAGCACGGCAAAGTGACTGCACTGTGCCTGATGGTAAGCACAGTACAATCCAAAAACAACCACCGAGTTACACATTATGCATCGCCGGTCGCCGCTGTCATGCCGGCCTACGAAAGGCTACATATGCACAGGCAGATCCCGAAACGCGACCCGCAGAAGCGAATCACTATGACGGGCTTTTTCGCCATATACATGGTGGTTGCGACCCAGTCAAGCTGTAAATCCTACCACCCCACTATCGCCATTGGCTCGTTCGTTATTCAGTAGGGTGCACTACGTGCAGGTGAGGTTGGCTTGGATGTCTCAAGTCTTAAATGTTATTCGACACCCCTTACACCCTTGATATGAAAATGCTTTTTAACGATGACATATTCGAGACATATGACATATCACGTTTTGTGTGAAATAGCAGTAACTTTAGTGGTTATTATATTTTATTGATAAACTAGCGAGCCCGGCGGACGTTGTCCTGACTTGATAATACAAATAATATTAAAAATCAATTTCAGCACTGGTTCCAAATGTGAATCTAAACCATTCTAGAATCCACCTAAACACGCACAAATTTTATCGAAATCTGTCCAGCCTTTCAGGGGGAGTTTAGTCACATACACATTAGGGCGAGCCAAAAAAACTAACCTATCGAAGTTATAGGTTAAAATGAACCTATTTACCGAAAGAAAAATGTCTGCGGAAGGCTGAATTTTTAGCTCAATTTTAAAAGGTGTCGGTGAGCAGTCAAAGTTTCTTATTTAAATGACACGTAAAAAAATCTCTTTCCATTAAAAGTATCATAACTTTTAATCCGTATGAGCTAAGTAATAATAAATAAATAAAAAATAATAATCGTTATAAATACTTGTAATAATATAATAGTGCGTTTTTCTTAAATTGTATTGTATTGCATAATTTTTAAATGTAACATTTTGGGAATCAATAATTAAAAAGGTTACCGGTGGGCGTCTTGTGTGGTCAATTTGGAAAGGTTGTTGAGAGCGAGCTGGCGCGCCGCGACTGCGAACGAGTACGCGCGATCCCGCGTGACGTCACCGCCCGACATCGCGCCGCCGCAACTACTCACAGCCGCCTTCAGAGCTCGTAGTCCCCAGTCATAATGCCTCTGCCCACTTAACAACCCGCTGTCAATCACATTATTCTTATTAGTCTATTACCTATTAATTTATATACATGTTACGCCAACGCTGCACACCATAACTGCTGACTAAGTGTGTATATGAAAACCGGGTTCCCAGTCCCACGGTGCGGCAGGTGGTCAAAGCACGGAGTCAGCGATTTCCACGGTACAACAGATGCACGAATTTAGTGGAAGCGGTTCGGTGGTCCGACTCCTCCTTTCCCACATTGTCCAAGTATAAGCGCTTGGACGAGATGACCATTGAACAAGTGTTAACCTATCATCGGTAGCATTCACCTGCTATTAGTTTTAGTTTAGTTTTAGGTGGGAGTTAGCCTAACATCGGCTACGACTTTTTAACATGAGGTAGAGCCACGCTGAAGCTATTACTGGTTTCAGCATGAATGGGTCGGCTCGCCCACTCCACCACCCTCCCACAGAACACCGACGTGAAGTAACAGTGCTTGCATTGTTGCGTTTCGTTCGGGCAGTGAGAGCACCGGAGGCCCACATCCCCTCCCCTCCTTCCCCTCTTCCCCCAAACACAGGATGCAACGCACTTGTGACACCCCTGGACGGCTATGGACGGCAGTGAACACTTAAAATCAGGTGACCCGCCTATACGTTATATAAAAATTAAAAAAAATGCTCTCACAATGTTAGTTTTAGATCTCATTTTGTAATTTTTAAATAAATTAGGTTAAAGTACTTTGTTTTTTTTTATCCTCCGGCTCTGACCTTCGTAATTTTATTTTCATATTAAATTTGATTTCTACCTAAATAAAAATAAACATGCGCCCACCACGCGTAAAAGCTGAACAGTTTGTTTGTTTGGTTGAACGCCCTAATCTTAGGAACTACTGGTCCGATTTGAAAAATTATTTCAGTGTTAGATAGCTCATTTATCGAGGAAGGCATTAGGCTATATATATCATCATATACAGAATACATATATCATAGATAGACCGATAGGAGCGAAGCACAAATGAAGAATGTTTCAAAGTAGTTTTTTTTTCCTTTTAAGAGGTTTGGCTGCATGTTAGCATTAGCCCAAAGTAACTACTCCACGCGGACGAAGTCGCGGGAACAGTTAGTAAATCATAAAATAACCTGGCCATGGTGAAGACGTTGTTTAAATCTCTAGCGAGTTCATCAGCATGCGGTATAGAACGAGCGGCGAGGAGATGAGTAGCGAGCTGGTCTCCGGGCGGCTGCACCATCGCGACCGGCCTCATCACTCGCTCCAGTGCTGGAGGCAGCGCCCTCCGACCCCCGTATCCACGACCGACCGGGTTCATAGTTGCAGCTATACCGCACCACTCCGACACTTCCACCTGACAGTAAACATTGTACGATTTTTTTTTCTACACACCTTTTGAACAGCTTTCGATTATTTTATTAATAAAGTGAAAACTTATTTGGGCGCGTTGAGGACCTTTTTCGGGTGAACAAAAATCATGGAACTCGCGTCATCGTCACCGCACGCTTCCCATGAGCCATATACATACTGTGTATATATGTACATAGATATACCTCCGTGCGTTATTAGTATACATTATGTACAATATTTCAATTTACAAATTATGATATTTAAATAATTCACAGTATTATTAATTTAATAATTCAAAACAGAACACAGTTATTTTATTGTATTGAGTTTTCACATCTGTCGGCAATCCTTATGAATGCCTCGATTTTTTTTTCTGTACCTGTTTTCTACTTTCGTTTATTTTATTATTCATGTCAATTGTTCATGTCGTTGTAATTGTAAGCAACGATTGTTTGCTTTATTGCCGATATAGAACTATTATATTTATTAATAGAACTATTATATTTATTAATTTTGTTCTTTTAGGTCGGTAACTATAATCAAAACGTAATAAATGAACAGCTAAATTAAATTGATGAACAATTAGGCCCGAATAATCCCTCATCACTTTATCATTTTTAGCGGGAGTTACCTACACCTACCTAGGCGACAATCCTGCATCGTATATACTTGCAGCGTTCCAGAGTCCATCGATCGTAGTCTAACAATATTGAGGTGGATCGTCAGCAGTTTGAGTCTGCATAGTCTTTAACTGCATTACAGTTTTAGTCTTTGACCACAATCTCACCTAATGGTACCCTAACTGGTGAACACGTTAAAACCAGAGGGAGAATGACTCTTAAGTGCAACTGCTGGAACACACTTATTGTTGCTCGATGACAGTTTTTCAACTCGAGGTTAGTAGCTAGCGGGCGGCGGACTTAGAAAACGCCCTTTCATTATGCTACGGTTTTATCACGATGTTTTTCTACATCGAAAATGTTGGTTCATTCGCAAGTCTTCGAACCTACATTGTTATTATTATCATTGTCGCAACGAAAGGGGATGGAGCACATATACTGCAAGAATAATGGCCAATAATGCAAAGCAGAACTCGAGTAGAGACCCAGAACTAGTCTTAGAAGCATAGATATGCTGCCGATAACATCGACTGACAATCAAGCGAAGGACGCGAGAAGAATTCGAATGAGAACAGCATAAGAAAGATGGAAATATCATGCAATTCACATTGGGAGGAAAAAAGTGGAAGAAAAAACTTGAATATAATATTTTATTTGATTTTGTGTAATAACCTCCATATATATTAGTAGGTAACAATATGATCAACTGTGTTTGCGACAGTGGTCACTCATAAAAAGTTCACTATTTTAGTGGTGGCATAAGACTATTTCATACGAATAAGATAAATTGTGCGAGGCTCTCTGTACGAGAAGTTGGTAATGGAAAAAAAAACAGACCTGTTTCCCATTGAGTAAGGCAGTGGGTGTGGTTCCAGGTGGACGCTGGTGCATGGCTGTGAGCAGTGAGGCGAGCTGATGCGAGACCGCCGCCAGCGTGTCTCCCGTGAGGCGATTGAACTCGTCAAAGCAGCCCCAAGCCCCGCTTCGTGCTAGCCCAGTTAGCAGTCGTCCCATGCATTCTGCATCCATTGCCTGAAAACATTATAAATCTGTTTTTTCTCAGCCTTTTCGAGCCTTCGCATCCCAAATTTAGACAATTTGTTCAAAAACCACTTCCTTTGTGTGGAGTACAGTTTTTTTTAATAATATTAATAAAACATTATAAAATAATTAAGAAATCTCGAGCATACACGAGATCGATTTGTTAAGTATTTATTACTAAATGCATTTTAACTTTATTTAGTCATTCTTGAATATAGACAAGTCTACTTTCGTGCAGATGGAAGTAACTCCAATTCTCGAGTAGAAGGAACGATGTCTCTCTGAACTTTTAATACACAAAAATACCTACTAGAAAACTAAGATGGATCAAAACGGAATCTATATCTCAATCTCTTTAGATATACTTAGTGACAGTTAAACCCACTATGGTTTTATTTACCCAACGTAAAATAAATTATACATTTATTAACAAACATTTGCATCAATAAACGCAAGCAACATTACCTATATTATACAATAACGTTTTACTTCGAAAACGTAAGTTTTAGAAATAAATAAGCCTGTCTATTTGTTATAATCTTATTGTATATCTCGGTTTCTTTATTCGAGTTAGCCTGCGAAACAGCTGAGACTATGCTAACGAGACTTTCGTATATAATTTATACATACAATAATTTAAAACAGTCTTACTAGGTTTTTTAGCGAGTGGACTGGTAGTGTTTATTTCTTCGAAACTATGCATTTTAGCGATATAATGATAGAAACTATCTTTATAGCTAATTCAATTTCCTATAACTTTGCTATTTCAAATGAAACACTCTAATATATAAGTATAATATAGTTAACAAAATATATATTTATCATTACATAATACATATAAAACAAAGTCCTCTGGTGCGTCTGTTTGTTCGAGATAAACTCGCAAACTACTGAATGGATTTTCATGCGGGTTTTACCAGTAGATAGAGTGATTCGCGAGGTAGGTTTATGTATATAATTTGTCTATATTTTTTAATTATTAGGGCAGGACAACGTCCGCCGGGCCCGCTAGTATAATATATTACTAACCTCGTCACAGTTGAAAATTAATACTAAGCGGCCGACAAGACCACCGAGAGCCTTTACCGACTCCGTCTTCCCAGTTCCTGCTGGACCGAACGGGTTACCCACAAAGCCCAAATGTAACGACTGTAAAACGAATAATAATATGTACAATTTACATAATTTTATTAGGTGTATTGAGTGATCTTTGTTGACTTTAAAATAAGGACGACCTTAAAATAAGGACATCAACTGTTTACTCAAAGGCAAAACTCACTTCACCCATCGGTTACAAGTAATAAAATAAACATTCAATGTGGCTAAATAACACAAAATATTTTTCGTTTATGTGAATATATGATTATTCTATATGATTTACCTGTGTCAGTATCAAGAAGCATTCGTCAGCTGTTTCAGTACGCACGAATTGCCCAGTGGACACTCCCAAGTACTCGTATGAATATGTTATTTGAGCCAAACCCATTTTCGCTACGATTTCCTTAGTATTTAGCAAATAAAATCTGCAAAAATCATATTAAACTATAAAGCCTTGTTCATTATAATGTAAAGGCGGTATTGGTTCAAGTCACGTTTGATTTATGTTCGCTGAATGTCAGTTATAGTTAACTCAATTGTGCATCATATTGTGGTACTATTCTTACGACATGCATATTGTCGGTTAAAGAGTAAAATGACATAACCCAAAATATTTTGGAACACAGTATTACTCGACTATCCGTACTCAATTACAAGTTCACTAAATACGATTACGGTTTCGACATAATGATCGCAATGTTGTTTGCCATGAAATTATTTAAGTAATGATTATTTTTATAACTAAGTAATAATTATTCTTTTCTACAGAGAGACTGCTGTTTTAATACTTAATTACATTATAAAAACTTCGCAACATATATGTATAAATAAAACCAATAATGAAGGAAATTTCTTTTCTTATTTTCAACTGATAGTTTTTAATGCACTTATCTTTCCTTTACACAAAACTAGTGGGCATGGCGAATGTTGTCCCGCCCTCATAATAAAAAACCTTGACAAATATAACAATAAATACCTAAGCCTTCCTCATGAATCACTTTATATACTGGTGAAAATTGAATGAAAATCCGTTCATTAGTTTTTGAGTTTATCGCGAACAGACAGACAGACATGGCAGAGGACTTTGTTTTATAATATGTGATGATAGTGATAATCACGTGTTTAATAATTAATCTATTATTATATTGATGTTTCAAATTAATATATTTCAAATTTTTATTTAAATAACTTTAAAACTATACATAACACTTGCATGTAATTACAATTTTTTTAAATCAATAATAACATTTAATTATTATAAAACTTCAAATGCTCGTATACAATTTAAAAAAAAATTTTTCATGAAATCAGATACATATATATATCTACTGTGCGATGATGCAACAACTGTAGACAGTTCGCAAGTCATATTGCAATTTTACAAAGATTCTCAATTCTCAGTACCGATAAATATCGTGCGTAATACCTAAGACGATATTGGTGGGACATACTTTAATTTTTTCCTGAATACCTAACACAGTTTAAAATCGGTTAACAAGCATCTATCGAAAATCCCAAATCTAATGGAGAGAGGTAGTCACATGAGCAACTCCTACTTTGGACAACAATATAAAGAGCTCAAAGTCATGTTTGATAAAAGCTCGTTTCAGAGCTAGCATTCAAAGCAATAGTCATAGCATTTAATTTTTTAACACACACTAAGATAATTTTTGAACGGAAGTGTGAGGATTGTCTCTACCGGGGAAATCCCGTCGTATTTTGAATCTTATATAGTACTAGCGGCCCCGGCCGACGTTGTCCCGCCCTGATTATAAGAAAATCCTGGACAAATTATATACTAAAGCGTTCCTCGTACATCACTTTATCCACTGGTGAAAACCGCATAAGGTTCAGTAGTTTTTGAGTTTATCGCGTACAGACAGACAGACAGACGCAGTTGGGGACTTTGTTTTATACTATGTAATGACGGATCAATACGTGATCACTGCAATAACATTACTCATGTCACCTCCACACACGTGCACGCATACACGCTTACACATGCAAGTGGAAGGGTTTTATTTGTTTTCCTTAGTTTAATAGTTTAGAATGTTATCCGATACGAAATATATATAAGAGTTTTGAGTTATGTATGCTTGGTACACATATATGTTTCAACAACTCACATATGTATGAATAGTTAGCTTAGCTTAGGTTAGCTTACATAGGTCGCGAATTGCATGTATCAGGCAACAGCCAAAGACGAGGTGTGCCGCGCACCCTTGAGGTAGTTGTCAAAATAAAATCGGCCGAGTGCCTTAAGCGCTCGCCTTAGTAGTCCGGTGAAGCTGTTAAGACCTTGCTTGGTCAATAGCGTAGTCAGTTCGAAAAAAAAAAATGTGAACGCCGCGCCGGTGATGTTTGGAATCGACAGCGCTTTCTCTGGATTAACTAGAAACCATTGTAACGTTAATGTATTTTAAATATACGTATGTTAAAAAGAGAAACGAGACCGAGTTTCTTGCCGGTTCTTCCTGATGGCTGGGTTGTTTTCCGACCCAGTGCAGTGGTAGTTTTGGCATTCATAAGCAAATTCGTAGGACCTAAATTGCATACAGCATTTTTAATCTTCATTTCAATATTATGTTGTAATCGTGGTCAAAATGGGTAGATACCCATAAGAAAGTAAAAAATAACTTATACTATACTTCACCTGAGTTGCTTCTGCCAGAGCCAATCGTTTGTTGATGTGACATTATTCTCAATCAAAACACGTATTACATTTAAATAAAAAGCGCATTGTAATATGAGAGCTTGCTTTTTATATCGTTCGCAGTCATCTTCAATTTCGGCTGCAGCGTAATAAGAATTCTCTTTCTCGACGTTACTCTTCAGTTTATGTAGTTCTTTGGACTTTATAGCCCGTTCTGCTTGTTCGGTAAAACGTAAATTTTGCGCGAGGCAAAGTATTTGCGTCGGTAGCAAAAACGGATCTTGTTCTTGCATCGAGTTGGTCACGACGCATTTAAGGGCAGAGTTTTTTAGTGACGAACGCATCTCGGTTTCAAGATTTTTTAACCATATCTGTAAATGGTTAATAGCCTTTGAAGAAATTGTGGATAGATTTGGTCTCCCCTTCGTTTAATTGTCATCCACGACCGTTCATAAGAACAAACTTCAAACTTAAATACTAGATATTAAAGTTTTTCAAATGGTAGGTTCAAATCTACAATTTCCAATAATTCATTTTTATAATTTCGGTACACTGAGACATAATAGAGACAATTGAAGATAACTACGAATGTAAGTGTATATGTCTATTACGTTGTAATACTTTTAAAAGTATGTTATGTATTATGCAAAGATGTACCCGATCGAGTTTCTTGCCGGTTCTTCTCGATGACTGGGTTGTTTTCCGAACCGGTGATAATTTTGACGTTCATGAGTGCCTTCTCAGGGCCTAAATTGAATAAAGAGTATTTTGATGTTGACTGTAGTTCTGTATTGGTATTTGTTAAGGCGTAAATATGTCATAACATAAAATCACTCTAACAAACTCATAATATAACTATCTGTATCATATCCGTCAGAATAAAATTATCAAGCGGCTATATTTAAAATTAATGTATAAATACAAATAAAAACGAATATATTTGTTCTCTCGTAAGTACATATTATATAAATAAATTGAGGTCATACGTTGAGATTGTAGTTAGTTGATAGTATATAGTAATTATGTCTTTGATTCGATACACTTTAGATAACTATTGGACCATAACGTAACATATTTGGCATGTATAGAAGATAAACGACTAATAAAAAATATTTCCAACTACGGAACTTTAGCATTAGCAACTAATATCTGAACACATTTTTAACACAATTAATCGGATATTTACTTGACAATGATTGGTACAATTATGAGAAAACTTCAAAGAATTTGATATTATTTATGTGATTGCATACTTTGTATTATGGTTTTAATATGGTACAAACCTCAACCGCACAGTCGATATCAACAGGATGGTCCAACTGAAAGATTTCTCCATAATCGCTACACAGCGCTGTGATAGACATCTCTCCTGGTCCCAGTTTGACCCCGGTCGTACCCGGGAACAATTTTTTAAGGTGCGTTTGCATAATAGCCTCCCTACCTTCAGCACCGGCCCGCGCTTGTCCGAGCAGTTCCAATAAGTCATCGTCGCTTAAGAAATAAAGACGTGGGAAAATGGAACGCTTTTCCTGAAAAACCCATTAATTGTAACAAAAACGCGCGGATGGTTTACAATGGTCTAATATCCAATACTGAGTTCTCAATATCTAAATATTCGAAACGCATATTTTTTGCAGCATTCGAATAAAAAGTTTCAATTAAAACGGTTCGAATAACTATCGAGTGCTCGAGTCAATTGTAACTTGATACATTACAAAATATCGAAGAGTTGTCTAAATTACAGTATAAAGTGAAAGGTTTGTTTTTTTTTTGCTTCTAATAGAGTCAAACAAAACATAACCAATTTTTTAAATGATTTTACCTACAGAAACTTTATCTGCGAGCAATGTGGCCTGTGTTTTATTTAAAAAAAGCTACATTAACACGAGCGACCGAATAAAAAACTGAGCGGCGGAAGACTTTCCTATTAAAATTAAGAGCCATACTTGAAGATAATTTTTTGAAGTTATACTTCTTTTGGCGCGTTAGGGTAAAATGATGAGAGTCACCGTCACGAAAAACCGACACCTAAAATTATTCTATTGTTAGTGTCGTTTTTTTCTACAAACGTAGAATAAAGAGAAAGATAAAAATTTTGAAAAGATTTTTATCTTGTTACGCCAAAGAAGTATAAACTTCTTATGAGTGTACATAACAAAAGTACAAACACTTTTTTTTGAGGTGTCTACCAACCTATTTTTTAGAGTATATAAAAAAAATGTCGACTTTTTGGCCCACCCTAATCGGCATATTCTTCGGAATTGTAAACGAAGATCAGTTTTCGCGATTATATAATTAATGAACAATTGGGAAATGGAGGTGAATAGCACTTTTGGCTACTCTGTTTCGTCCATGATTGTACAAGGTATAGATGCATATCATAAACATTAATATAAACCTGAAGCCTCTGAACAGGTTCAAAGCTACAATTTCGAATAATTACTCGAACTAAGACAATTCAGAAAATTAAAGATACCCTATATAAGTATTTCTATATTGTTTTCACTACCCTGTTGTGTTTTTGCGGTATTTTTCAGGCGAAGGTTTGGCGGTGATGTTTTCTCAAGATGTTATCTTACACTATTAGATGATTTTTATTTACAACCAATTCAAGGTTTATACAAAAAAACTTTCTTACTCACATCAATATACAGATTAAGAGCAGTCTGACAAGCAAATAACTGTTCCAATATAGAGTCAAGCATAGACTGGAGTCTCGGAGATTGCAGCAAAGCAGACAGCCTCGGATCCGCTTCGACAATACGACTCACTTGCTTAAATCCCTGATCTACTTTCCGGAATTTTAAACCGAGTTCACCGTCGTCGTTGGAGAGAATAGGTGCGAGATACAACCATCTGAAAAAAAAGCAGTCGTATATTAAATCATAATCTCTATTCGGACTTTAACTAAGTTCTACCCCGTACTTATTTATTTATTAAAACGAAAATAATTACTTTGTGTATTTGTCGTGAAAATAATCAGAGTACAAAATCAAACAAGATGAAGTATCTCAAGCTCACTGGTTATTTAAGAACTCATTGGCTGGTTTAGAGCAACAGAGATGAATAGACTCATATAAATGAGGGCAGTTTCAGCAACAGAAAATGATAAAAAAATCGGTTCAAATTTTAGATGCTACAGCGATGTGGATTTAGTAGACACTAGTGGCTTCGATTCCCACTAAATATTACCTGCAGTTTAATTATGGAAAATTATTTATTTTTTGAAAATTTAACAAAAAAAGTAAACTATTTACAATTGTGCGGTGGCTTAGAAAGGAGAAAAACCATGTCCAGCAGTGGAATGTAAAAAGCTAAACAAAACCAGCGATGTCCAGTAGAATAATTTATATGACTGAGTTTTTGCCGCAAGCAGAAGTTATAACGAATTCATCACATAACGGTAAACAATCAATCTACTTATTATTTCGATCGTATTGATAGCGTAATATACAATTCTTTTAAGTATGAGGTACTTGCTTTACTCCTTTATGAAATACTAGATTTTTTAATTTATTAATAAATTAATTAGCTAACATTTAATGGTGGTAGAGCCACGCTAAAACTATTATTGGTTTCAGCATGAATGGGTCGGCTCATCTGGGGTAGTACCACCCTCTCATAGAAAACCGACGTGAAGTAACAGTGATTGCATTGTTGCGTTTCGTTTGGTCAGTGAGAGCGCCGGAGACCCACCTCCCCTCCCCTCTCCTCTCCCTTTCCTTCCCCTAACCCTTCCCTCCAAAAGATGGCAACGCAATTGCGACTCCTCTGGTGTTGTTAGTGTCCATGGACGGTGGTGATCACTTAACAGCAGGTGACCCACCTGTTCGTTTGCCACCTATGACATAAAAAAAAAAAGTAAAAGTTTTAAATTAAGATGTTCTTCATTTTATTGCAAACTAGCTTCTGCCCGCGACTTCGTTCGCGTGGAATAGTTACTTTGGACTAACTAACACGCAGCGGAAAGTCTCAAAAGGAAAAAAAAACAATTTCGATACATTCTTCGTTGGTGCTCCACTCCTATTGGTCTTAGCGTGATGATATATAGTCTATAGGCTTCCTCGATAAATGAGCTATCTAACACTAAAAATAATTTTTCAACGAAACAAACAATCCCTCCAGCTTTATTATATTAGTAAGTATAGATTATTCACGTGAATTAAGTAATAAAAACCCATTTGAACACTATAGAATTTATTTGATATCTAATCATTTACAGGGCGTTTTTGTACCCAATCTTGATTATATTATCTAAACATTGAGACCAAATTGAATACTAATATGAAAAAAGGACTAATATGAGTACATATTGTGAGAAGGTTGTCTAATTCAATTTAAATTTTTGCCTTTCTATTTAAATTTATTATTGCCTGTCACGTTTGAAATTTTTAGTTTGCTTTGTCACGTACTGTGATTTAAATATAAAAATTTATATTCAAAACGATTGTTTACTGCATTTAATGCATTTACAACAGAACGGACATAAAATCATTTTTCATTCAGCTTTTAAGCTCATCGCTTTTTCACATTATAATTGAAATAAAAAACTTACTAACTCCTGATCAGAATCTATAGATAAAAAAAAAAACAAGTTATGAGTAGACTAAAACAAACTGAAATGTTATAGGTACTTGTGTATTAAATGCACCACGCTCGCCGACCGTCACCGCGGCCGGCTCGCGTTATTTTTTTCGCAAGTCTAACCTAACCTAACCAAAATAAAAGAGCAAGCAGTGGAGAAAAAAATAGAAGTAAACTCTATCTTAAACTTTATATCAACCCATTTTCCACATAAATCGTACTGAATACTATGTTTTTAAATAAAATCTTTTGGAATCTAAAAGCGTTTTAAAGGGCTGCATTTGAAATTCGCATCTTGATTCGCATTTGATTGAAGGAAATGGGAGCAGCGGGGGAAAGTGGTGATTTTCCCTTCCCACAAAAAGTCATAGTTGCTAAGATATTTATGATCAAAGTATAGAGGTTATGTGTCCTTTTCGAATAATCATTGTTAATTTTGTATATTACCAAGTTGATGATTTTTAAGTTAAAACAAAATATTTTCGTCTCGGTTTGGTTTGATTAGGTTAGACTTGCGAAAAAAATAACGCGAGCCGGGCGCGGCAGAGGTCGGTGAGCGCGATGCATTTAATACACAAGTACCATGTTATATAAAAATAAATAAGTCTCGTTGTCTTATTCACCACTGAATGCAGAATATCTATTTAATTTGTAATATTCAACAGCACTTTAATAGAATAATTTAAGAGACTAAAAAGTTAATTTGTAGGTTATTACATTTGACTAATTGTATAGTTCCTTATTTGTTGTATATTGTTATATGTACTGTTACAGTTCTCATAAAAAAAGAACAACCTATATGAAGTTTATTTATTGAAATTAATCTTTTTGTTATAAAACTTCAAACTTTTAGTATTCAAGTTGTATTTTGTTCCAATTATTTCATTACGTAGTACTCTTTCAAAAATAAAGTTAAATATGTCTATACTATATAAATCTAATACAATATAGGGTCTATATAAAAAGGTATACTAATGTATGCTTATTATTATTTATGTGAGGAAATTAAAACTTACTGAAATTTTTAAATAAAACAATAGATAAGTTGAAACATTTATTAACAATTAAGTATTGGTGCCTCGATACATGATTATTTAATACATAATTACAATTATTATATGTCAAATGCAACAATACTTATTTCATTATTAGCTGAAGTGCTGATTTACCTCTCTCTATATTTTGACTACACCTTACCATATTAAAGTAAAAAAATAGGTATTCACATACAAAGCACAAGAAACGCTAAATATTATAAAAATAAAGAGGTACTGACAAACACAAAAGTAAAAAACATGCTGTAGTGGGTATAATTACCTAGCAACTTATTTTGATTAACAAATGCACATAAAAATACACACTATATTAATATTAAAGACAAATAGTTAAAATGAAATTCCACAAAGAATAATATTATCTATTAGAAATATCTTTGGAATAGTAATTCATCGTGATAAGTCTTATGGCTAAATATAAATAATTACTACTGCTGTGTAGTAATTTTTTTACACAATAATATAAGTAAGTACTAAAGATGCATTTTAGATTCTGTAAATACGTACTGGCTATATACTATTTCATTTTCAAGTCCTCATTTTTGTTATTAGGTGTACTAAAATTAAAATGAACAATGCAGCATGTGAGGTAACTATAAATATATTCTCCTATTAATGTCTTACTTATATTTATAATATTTGTCCAATTCTATACACAAGTTTTTATATAATTTCATGCGATTAACTTTAGTTTCCAGTCAACGCTTATTTCAATATAATATAGATTTGTACGTTTTTATCAAAATATATGCTTGTATAAATATCAATCACGTTCTGAAAGGGTCACATCACAAAGTTAAAGAATGAAAATGTTAAAGTCTCAAAGTACGTAGTTAAACTACATGATATTTAACACAAGAATTATGGCACACATGGAAACAGTTATGTTTGAGGACACACTCGTTAACCAAATTATCATTTAATGTTGTTTAAGTATTACAAAATCTGTAGTTATCTGATCGCTTGGTTATTTCGGATAAATAATAATTCATCTGCGAATTAAGATCACCTATCTCTTTTTCTAATAAATTAAGTTGACCATTATGGTCGTTATACAAATCCTCCATATTAGCCAAAAGTTTTAGCTGCATCTGTGTGTCACTAGCGAGTTTGGTGGCTCGATTTAATAATAACTGAGCTCGCTCCCTAGTATTCGAAGTTTGATTCACTCGCTCTGCGAGAGACGAGTTGGTACGTTTAAAGTCCTGCCTTAACTGCCGAGCTTTTTGTTCAGCCCCTTCAGCGCGATATACTACATCATTAGCTTCTTGTTTCACTTGCTCTGCATCGCTTTCTATTTTTAGTATATTTTTCTGCAAATCTGAAAGACGTAAGCGTAATCCTTCAACGTCATCTTTTGTTTCATTTGCTTTTTTCTGAGCTAGTTCAGTTTCCATGGCTATCGGAATAAGATCACTTTTAGCTGCTTCGATGTCACTATTAGCTTTCTCAATAGCATTTTCTGCTGCATCTTGAGCAGCTTGAGCTTCATCTAATGCATTAAGTACTTTATTTGCCATTTCTAAGGTTAAATTGGCAGCTTTGTTGACAGCAGTTGCATTTTCTTTTAAAGACTTTGCTCGTTCTAAGTCAGGCTTTGTTTCTGTTATAATATATTCGATGTTAGTTAACTGTGACACTGAGGAATTTATTCGTTGAGATAATTCAGTTATTTCTTTAGGCTCTATACGTATAGACAAATTCAGTATATCATTTGCCAAGGTTCTCACATCTGCAGGAGTGTTTGACGTATTTGATAAGAATTCTTTTAATTCGACAGTAAGATCCTGGCTTTCATTGGTTATTCTCTCAGCAGATAATCTGAAATTTTGAGCTTTATCGAATAATTCATTAGCACGTGAGCGAACTGTCACCGTGTCTTGTTTTACTTGAGAAATTGATCTAAATAAGTCTTCAGCCGTGAGTTCATGTTCTTTAATTCTATGCTCAGTTTTATTTGCAAAATCAAGTGCTTGGTCTGCTTTCGTAACAGCACCTTGATCACATGATATACCACCACATTTTCCACATCCTGCACCACCACAAATATCGCATGTATCTATTTCTTGGCCACACATCTTTTCATTCAATTTTGGAATTTGTGACTCTAAATTTGATAATTGCTCCTGAATATCATTTAATTTCTTGTCGTTATCGTTTTGTGTATTATTAAAGTGCGTATATTGCATTTCAATGAGACGATCAGTGTTTTTAATTTGGCGGTCAGTATTAGCAATTAGTGTTTGTACATTTTCTGCTTCGTCAGAAGCTTTTATTGCTCTTTCTTTGGCTTCTCTAGTCAAATTAAGAGCTCCTTCCAAATTAGCTTCTTGTAATTTTGTAGCATTATTTGCCAATTCTTGGGTTTTTAATTTCAAGTTTTCGTTATTTTCTCTTAATCCATCTAATGTAACATTACCCAAATTTATTTTAGATGTGACGTCATTAAGATTTCCGTTACTATCTTTTACCTTATGATCTGCTTCAACTAACAGTTGTTGTAAATTAGTCACATTAGAAAATAGTTCTTGTACAGTAGATTTTCCGTGTTTGGCACTTTCAAGAGTATTTTCTATATCACTTAATTTTTTTGTCATCTCATCAAAATCTCTTGTATAAGCTCCTGTAGCGCCAACCACTTTAATTTTACTAGCATTTCCAATGGCGTATTCAGTTTGTATACGTAAATCAGTAATTAGGTGATCCCAATTGTCAAAACATTCTCCACAAGCGTAACATTGTGGAGCTTCTCCTAAATAACCTCTTGCACATGTATCACATTTATATCCGCCAATACCAGGTTTACAAACACAAGATCCGTTTTCTCGCATACATTGGGGTGATACTGATCCGTATAAATCACATTCACATTCATGACATTCTATGTTAGGATCACCCCAATAGTTTTCTTGGCACTGATCACATTGTCTACCACCATGGCCTGGTTTGCAATCGCATTTACCTATGTAAGGATTACATTGTGGGGAAAGAGAGCCTATAGGGTCACATTCACAGGGATCACAACCAGTACCAAGAGCTATCCTCCAATAATTTTCAGTACACTGATCACAATTTACGCCCTCTACATTTTTGTAGCAAGGACATTGTCCAGTGACGCCATTACAATTTCCTACAGTGAAGTTTGTACCTAACTCTGAGCAATTGCATTTATAACAAGCTTTGTCTAGTGCATTACCGTAGAATCCTTCAGCACATAGTTCACAATGCTCGCCGGCAGTATTATATAAGCATTGCAAACATTTACCAGTATAAGGATCGCAGTTTCCGGGTTTTGTGATGTCTGTATTTTCACTACATTCACATTTTTTACAAGTATCTTTTATTGCATCACCATAATAGTTGTCGGCACATACGTCACAAAGAGGCCCAGCATAACCTTCTTTGCAGTCGCAAACAACATCTTTTGTTTCCGGATCTAACTCGCAGCGATCGGCGTGGCTTGTTTTACTTATATCACCCTTAACACCAGGACAAGGACAAGGTCTACATGGAATATCTACTCCTAACCGTGGATCACCGTAATATCCTTCTACACATCTTTCACATCGATGTCCTTCTGTATAATCTTTACATTCTCTACAAGCTCCAGTTTTATCATCACATTCAATAGCATGCCCATTACAGTCACATTGTTGGCAATTAGGGAAATTAAAATATCCAGGTTGACAAAGATCACAAGCTCGACCATATGTGTTGGCTCTACATTTACACTGTCCACTCGTGGCATCGCAGAAGTTATCTAAAGATCCAATACTATTACAATCACAGCGTTTGCAACCAAATTTACTAAACCCATAAGTTCCTGGAGCACAACGATCACACCTTGCTCCTACTATGTTTTCAACACATTGACAGTATCCTGTATACTGATCACATTGATGACTTTTAGATCCCGTTGGATCACACTGACAAGGCTGTGATCCCCTACGTACGTAAAATCCGATACTGGCATGGTATTTTTTACAAATTTCAGGAATATTATCTTTGCTAAGATCGTAATAGTAAGAATCTCCACAATTATATCGGTCAAACTCTTCTCTCATAGTAGTTCCGTTGACTAAAAAGGGAAGATCATCAAATGATGGTATAAGAACTATAGAATCAATTAGAATTGATGCTCTTGAATTAGAAGTATGCCCGTCCTGTCGACCTAAGTAGATATGGATTTTGGTTTCCTTATCTTTTTCTAAACACACCGCGGGTCTTATTAAGACACTGCGTTGATTAGCTGGTAATGATGTGGAAATCATGTCATCTTCGGGTCTAACGTTTGCGCATGGTGAATCACTATCAATAGGGCCAGGCCTTTTAACTAAAATTGTAGCGTCTTCCCAAGATGAAGGAGATTGTGGTTCATATCGCAATAAGACGTTATAATTCATACTGGTTTTTAAGTCTTTTATAACAAATACCAATGTGCTGCTTTCTGGTAGCTTCATAAAACCAGGACCTGTCCACGTTTCTTTCCTTCCATCTGGAAAATTTTCTCTTATAACAACATGGCAAATTTGATTTTGAATCGCATTGTCGTCTATTTGAGAATCACATTGGCTCGATTCACCCTCGATAACAATTGAATCAAGAGCCCCAACGAAAAAGTTTTGTATAGGTTGATCGCAACGACGTCCACTTACATTTGGGCGACATTTACATTGTCCAGAAATTACATCACAGTCACGATCTAATGAACCTCCCATATCACAATCGCACGGTAGACAACCATCATCACTATCAGACAATCCATAAAATTCTGGCAAACATTGATCGCAATTTCTTCCTGTAACGTGGCGCTTACAGAAGCAATTTCCAGTTGTAGGATCACAACCTCTTTCGTTGATTGTACCTAAACTATCGCAAGTGCATGATTCGCAACCGTCAGGGTTGTTTGGAGTGAAATTCCAAAACCCATCTTTACACCTATCACACCTAAGACCATCAACATTCGATTTACAAAGACAACGACCTGCAGTTTTGTTATTAGCAGCATCGGTTTCATCATCACAGAGAACTTCCTTGTCTGTCGTTCCTTCTGGATCACAATCACATGTTTTACAAATATCTGGACTTTGTATATCTAAATTAGGGTCCTTATAAGATTTAGGTTTACACCGTTCACAATTAACTCCCATAGTATTGTGTTGACAATTATCACAAACACCTCCACTAATTTTTCCAGTTTTATTGTAAACGGCAGGATCAAAATGGCACGTCGTTGCGTGATTATTACATGTACACCGCTTGCAAGCATTTGAAGTTTTTCCAACAGCTGGTTGCCAAGGAAGATCGTTGTAGAAATCTTCACAATATTCACAGTTCAAGCCCCGTGTATTATGAGTACATTCGCAACGGCCATGTACCATATTAGTCTTTGATTCGACACCAGGCATAGGTAAGCATCTACTTGCATGCCCATAACAAGAACAAGAGCCACGTACTGTCATTTCATATATAGCATAATAATATTTCTCTTGTATCTCGGCTCTATTGTCTAATTTATCATCTCCCAAAGTATGTAATTTGGTAAAGTTTATTCGTAAATTAGTCATTCGTAATAAATTTTGAACTTCTTCAGAGTATGGATTCGTTACGTTTATATTTGGAGGTAGAACTCTGAATATCACTTCACCTTCAGTAGAGGGTGAAACTCCAGAATAACGAGATTCACATACAACTTCCGTCAGTGATCTCTGAGTATGATGTGGCACGGGAAAGTCGTCACAATTGTGGGCAAAGTATCTATAAACGCGCCAAGTCTTTCCAAAATCAAAAGATCTCTCCACCAACATAGACGCTGGACGGAATGTTTTGAATTGTATTATCAAATGAGTAAGGTGAAATTCAGCTTCCATGTTCAACTGTACAGTAACATTTTCTTTACCATTTTCAGACTGCCACCAAGATTTTGTTCTTGTACCGGGATAATATTTGTATATAATGTTTTGTATTCGATGATTCAGATTTGGGTTGTGCAAGGTGTTGTTTGTTGAATCACACCAAAAGCATTTTTTCGGTTCCAAATGTGATACTATGCAATAGCGTTCGCGTCCGTGCAAGCCGCATGTAGACGAAGCGAAAAGTCGAGATTCACGGCCGATGAGGAGATTGCCTGTTGCAGGATAACAGGAACTAAGCTCACAAGCACGGTCAGTCAAACGAGGATCGGCACGAAGTCGGTCGCGTTCACGGCTGTATACGGCGCTACAGCCGGCGATAAGTGCCGCGAAGATAAACAAAGCGCGCAGAGCCATAGCGCGGACCGGGCTCCGAACGCGCCGCTCACTGCACTGTTGAGTAAGCTACCTCGGGCCGCACTCGTACTGTCGCACGTCCCCCTCGCGTCCCGCTGTCTAACATACCCAGAGAGGAATCCAGTGAAAGATGATTCGATACTTGCCTTTTAGATTAAATATAATTTTACTGGACTTGTCCTATTTTAATTCAGAAAATAAAGATTTAAATTTAGAAAATAAATTATCTATAGATTAATTGAATTATATAAATATAAAATTCAAATTGTATGACAATAAGACAAAAAGTATCAAAAATATATACATAAATATTTTTCAGGTAAAAATTTAATAGTAAATTTTGTTGACTGCAGCATATCAACTGTGCAATTTATTTTGTTTTTAGATATTTTGAACACTCATAAGTATGAAGGTATCTTACTTATTTTAGCTTTTAATAAAATAAAAATAACCTCAATCCCCTCAAACAAAATAAATCTATCATCATCGGTTATAAAAAAAAACAATATTTACTATGAAATCACCTTTTTTGACTTAACTTTATCTATATTAATTTATACCTAGTGATAGTTTGAACTGAACGTTAAAAATTATCGGCAGTTTCATTTAGTTGTGGTTCTAGATCCACACGTCATTTTGACTGTTTTAGTACTTTATGAATGAAATGTTTAATTTTAATAAAATATTAGAGTATGAAAGCCTGGTGTTCGTTTAATTAGAATAATAATTTTATTGAGTTAGTTTCTTTAGTTGAGTATTAACCTGCAATATCTAATATTTTACTAAAATAAATATTTTTCTATTCTAATTGATATTCCGTCTATCTTGTTTTTACCATAAGTAGATCACAAACTTTAAAAAAGACATAGTGCAAGATTCCGATTAAAAGTAACAACTTGGTCCGTGATATCCATGTACATGCGAGTCTACGTATTCCACTCTCAAGTTGAAAACCTCTCGCCAAGCACCTGTTGGTGTATTCCAGCAACTGCACTTAAGAGCCAGCCCCTTTAAGGTTTAGCGTGTTTACCATCTTAAATCACATCATCATTTAACATAAGAAGAGATTGTGGTCAAGCGCTAAATCCCATAAAGTATTAAAAAAACTTCTCAGCCGAGAAACGCAATATTTTCTTCTAATGCTTGCTTCTAAATATTTGTTACGATGTTTGCGTAAAACATATTTTCAAGGTACTGACTACTTTACTGTATTAGTAACGAAACAGGTTATGAAAATAAGTGGTTTCTGAGTACGGCCCTCTAAGAGGCGACGACCGAACCCGCCCGCGCTCCGCTATGCCGATCGCGTTCTCCGAAACAGGCACTAAGCAACAAAAATAACATTTCGGGATGCGCTTTTGTTTTGGTCATTATTAGACAACCAGTTGTATTCTATTATCGCAGACAAAAGAGTTTTACAAATAGTTTTTATTAAGTTCGTCTTATGTCATATTACACGGATCATTTTACTATTAAGTTTACCTTATATTGAGTTTTTTTTATGCAAGTTATGCGAATAATAGCGATTTACAGAATATAAAATGGTTTTACAAAAATGTCAATGACAACGAAGAAGAAGTTTATTATTTGCGATTCGTTGGGTCATCATATTACAGATACAGAGCCATCGGTCATCCGTCCAACACATCCGCCGCGCCAGTGTTGATAAAATATTTGTGATCAAAATGCCCTATAGACAACCAACAAAATCATTGATATTTATATAATGCCATCAAATACATCATCGTTGTCTTTTTATAGCAAAAGAAAAGATTTAATAGAAGTAGCTAAGTTGAAGGAAGAAATTTTAGGAATCATATTTGACATAGTATGCGACTAGATAAAAGCTAAATAGATCATGCAAGCAAGTCCGGAGTATTTCTTTAATGCATGTCTTTAGCAATGAAAATATTCACCGTCAATAGCCCGCCAAAAATTTTCTGATCTAAAAATCCAAAAGTCTAACTGACGCGACTGATAAAAAAGTTGAGCAGCTTTGGTCTAGATTATGAGTATATAATACTATGACCTATATATTTTTATTCCGGCTAGTCTTTGAAATGGCTGAAACAATTGTGAGTAATTTACTGCATAGGTACTCTACGTTCAAACCACTGCGTCCTCTAAGGTGGTAAAACAGTAGTAATAACATTTCAGAGGTAATAGATATGGCCCTAAAACCGTAAATCGTAGCGAAACCGAATCGAAATCGAATCGAATCGAAACGAAATAAAATACCATAAATAATACAGGTAAGCCTAATAGTTCCGATTAAACTACAAGACCATTTACACGAGAATAAAGTGGCGGGAACCAGGTAACTATACGTCAAACCGAATAATGAATGCTCATTATTCTATTTAAAACAAAAACGTTTATCTAAATAGATAGGAAGAAATGATTTATATATACAGGCTAATAAAGTAGCGGATATAGCTTGCGTGTTTATTTGATAATATTCATTGCTATATATATACTAGTATAAGTATCATACACTCAATAATACTTAACGAAAGAAATGTTATATTAACATCGCTGATATTGCTCAATTTACTTAAGGTATTTCTTACAAAACTAGCTGCGCCTGCAACTTCGTACGCATATTTGTTTGAAATACTAAAATTGAGAATATTGACAAATAGCTTATATGCTCCAGTAATACGTAAGGCAGCCATACAAAAAGCTATTTACCGATGCCGAAGCCCGAAACGAACAGCACATGGAAATCAACTGAAGAAGCCATCGATATGGTATATGTATATAAATGGAAGAAGCGCAATTTCTTCGAACTGTAGAACTAAGTTGTGCAAACTTCGAAATCATCAAGTTAAGACGAAAGCGTAGTCCGGTGAAGCTGTTAAGTTTGCAAGGTCTATAGCCAAGTCAGTTCGAAATAAAAAAAAATCAAGTTAAGAAATATTTATATTCGTGATCCCGTTTGGATGTAATGATACCCCATATAATATTACCCAAAGCTACACGCAAGCTATTTGAGAAAATCCCATTAAAATTTGTGTAATAGTTTCGCAAGAATGGTGTTTTCAAACATAAAAACAGATAATTTGGCAAAGTTTTTAAAAACCGTTCTAATTTATTATTTACGCTACTTCTATCAGTTGAAATCAATTTTTGGTAATTATCTTCAAAGTGCAAACACGATGCTAAATAAAATTAATGTTTCGTTTCCGCAGCAAGTTTTTTGGTCAGATTTTATAGAACAGTAAAGCGTAGTTACAAATGACGTCACAATATGGCTATTTAAAATAACAGGCGACGGCCTCTTTAACTAGTCAGATAACTCGTCACAATTTCAACAGTTTTGTCGATAACCCTGTATGAGTGTCAAGTTGACTAGGCACGATATTTAAAAAAAAAGTATACATGTAAGTTAATTGATGTACAGATATATACCGTGGTCATCGCAGGATATGAAGATGTTTATTTCAAAAATATTATGTAGACTGCAAACTGTTGTTTTTTTTGTTACTTTTGACTACACAAAAGAAAAGAATATCAAATTCATGTTTGCAAAAAAGAATATTTCACCAACTAAAACACATAATGCACACTAAGTTAATTTTTGAAAATAAGTTAAAATTAATTTTTGAGCACGTTTAGTGTGTTTGATGTCTCTGTAAGGGGAATTCCCAATGTGTCTAGAAATCTTACACGCTCGAGAGAAAGGGTACAAATATCAGTTGTTTCCTCCGGTTCAATAATTATCGTATTATGCTACTGAAAACATTTACCTAATTTTAAAATGTTTCAGCTCTACTAATGTATTAGTAATAACGTAAGAAACATATGTGATCTTTGTAGATAACATTGTTAGGAAGACAAAAAATACGATAAAGAAAGTACCAAATTGACAATTTAAACTAAATTTTAAACAGACTCATATTTCCTTAACAATAGATACCTTTTTATCGTTTATTTAACGCTAACATTTAACATCATTTACTATTCACGTAATAAGGTAAGAATATATATATATATATACCTATTTCGCATTCACTTATTCTTTTCAACGGATTCATTGCTCTAGAATAGCGCATGTATTTTTTACACTGTGAATGAACGCTTCCCAAACGATAAGAGTTCATTCTCAAAAGGCGGTTATGATGTCAAAGTTCAGAGTGATAAACGGCGAACTACGTGTACGATCAGAGCTACTATTATCACGCTGTTGCTGTACAAAGCGGACATTACATTACGTACATCTAATTTTATCAACACTCAAATTATAACATTACAAGATATAGGGGTTAAAATATGAAATTATCGTTTTAAAGCACTGCCCGATTTCAATCAAAATTAAACTTTCCCCACGAAAACTATGAAATTCTTAATTTAAATGGATATTACATTTGATAGTTCCAGTTTCAATTATTTTTACATTCAGCGTTGAAGGTGTAGACAGGTGAGTAAAGATTATTGTGATTTCTAAATACAAATTCCGTCATGGGACTAACACAGCAACTGCTCCTAATGTCAATGTTGTGTTTGAAGACAATGTGTGGATTAGAGAACACGCCACCCTTATCCATACTACAAACAATTACAACTTACAAAACAAGTTACAAACATAATAACATCTTACAAAAAACTAAATTAAAAAACAGAATATTATAATCACTTTCTTGGCCTTATACCGACGTCCACCATATTACAGATTAATCTTCCAATGCTGGGCTCCTTAAATACCTGTCTTCTATGAGATTCGTTCCGGACACATTCCTTAATATTTGTCCTTGCGATTAATTTCTTGAAACGATTGTAGCTTACTTGTGGGGAGCTTGTTAACCATATCTGTTCGCTTGCACTTAATCCAACTATAAGTATGAACTATATGTGCAAAAAAACGTCGTAATGAAATCATGAGTTCACCTTCAGGTAATTAGTATCTGTGATTGTAAAATATGCCGCTAAGTATGTTTTGTTTTGTTCTGGCAGCCGAAGTTGCTAGCCAGCCCTATCTAAATTTAGCATATTACCAACTTCATGATGAATTAAACGAAATTGTGATTAAATATTTGTCGATTGATATCTTCCAAATAAAAACGTATCATCCATAATTTCTACATTCTCTGGTTTGTCCCTAGTAACTTGTGTTTTTATCAACGAACCTAAAACCTCCTCAGCGTTATGTAATACGTTTATCGTAATCAAATAATAATAACTGGCGTGTAACTAACTCACTGTCTATAATAAATAACAACAATAGTACAGTAAAAATTGTCGATTGTTGTCGTTGATTGTTGTTGTCGATTGAACATACCTCTAAGGTTTTGCGTATTAGTGGAAACCGTAAATAGTGTTATCGACTTCTCGACTATTTTGGGCATAACGTATGCTCTTAATATACCTTTTTACATTGTTAGTTGTGTCCGCGTCACCGCTCGTGTGAATGTTAACAATTTTAAAGATCATATGGTTAATTTTATATCTAAACGTATAGGTACTGTAGCGTCTTTTGTAAACAAGGCTTACCACACCTAAACAACATAACAAAATTGTACACATTATAATAATGAGACGCATGATTATTCTAAGTGAGATTGTCTAATTAAATTAAGGTTATCTTTATATATAAATTTCTTCTGTGCATGTGTATGTCACTGAACTCCTCCTAAACGGATGGACCGATTTTAATAAAACTTTGTGTGCGTGTTTCGGTGGATCCGAGAATGGTTTAGATTCACAATTGGACCCGGTAGGTGGCGAGGCGGTTGACTTTTAGGACAATTTCAATTTACTTTAGTATCTAAGACCAGTCATTTTGATTAATTGTAGATAAGGATATTTTTTTTTTTGTAATTTCTATTCTAAACTATTGTCTACTGTATTATTTTATTTCATATTTATTTGTTTGGGTAGAATACAAAATAAATAAAAAATACTGCTATAATTTTTATGTCGATATCATTTTATTTTAATCTCTCATCAGACATTCAATATAATATTATCTCATGTATTATAGCATAAACATATAATCATAAATAAAAAAATGTTCAGTGATGACACATATTAAAAAATAATATTATTCAGTGTTTTTCGAGTTATACAGATACTCCAAGTACAATATAATAAATAAATAAATAAAATAATATCCTATAAGAATAAGTAATAGTTATGGTAGACACAATGCAATCCAAACACAATAACGTCTGAGCATAGAATTATGAAACCGCTTACACTTACATGTCTTACGTAAGCTATACTTAACTACGCGCGGGTTTGTTACTCTATGCGCCTGAGAGATCTACAGTCGCTGGGATGCTGAATTGCAAGTCTCTACGACTAAATAAGTGTTATGTAGTTACACTGGCAGATTCCGAAACGTGACTAATGAAAAGTCATCTCCGCGCGTTTATCATCATATGATCCAGTTAAATAAAGACATCCTACTATGTCGCCGATAATTTAAAAAAAATTGGTTGTCTGTTAATTCGGTTTATGGACGATAATTTTACGTGATAACGTCATAAGAAAAGACTCATGGGCCGATGAAGTGGAAGAGAGATAGATGCGTCACAAGCCGAACGCTTAGGCCGATCGCGTCTCTCTATCGCTTGTTTCGCGCTATCGCTTGCATGCTTGGCTCAGGCGGAACGTGACAATCAGTCATGCATTTTCGTGCGCACAGCCGACGTTCATCGAATTATAAGACGTTATCTCGTTAAAAAAAACTTAAAAAAAGATGTTTACACTCGGTTGTATTTTTTTAATTTTTTGTTACCTCAGAACTTCGTCATTTAATGATTTGAAAAATCCCTTTTCTATTCGAAAAAGGATATTCTCAGAAGAGGCTTATAGCGAATGAGATATTGAAAGGTTTATGCGAACTCTGCAAGATCAGGTTAATAAGGCTAAAATGTAGCTAAAAACATTAGAGTATATAAGAATACAAAGTAGATCTTTTGAATCGGTTTTACTTTTTGTTTCGAGTATTAAAGCAAATTAAAGCTGATCTTTTTCAAAGATTCTCAATGTATAAATATAATTTTTATTGCCTTAACGAGTATAAAACTTAATAACAAAGTCTTGATTCATGATACTTTTGGTACACTTATTAATGATAAGTAGGCAAGTAACTAGTAAAGTTATCTCTGTAACATAAGGTCATTGTACTGAGATCGAAGCTTGCCACACACAAAATTAGGCGAGTCAACAAACACATCGAGATTTAATTAGGTGCTTATAAAAATAGTCTTTCTAATCGAATTTTACTGAAATCAAATCTTATTTATATTATTTTTTCTTACGATGAAAACGATTAATTCGTTGGAAGAAATGTACGTTTTTTTTTAAATTTAAATTAAAGCTATGATAATGGTTTGAAGATATTCAGATTCCTTTGTAAGAATAAAATTATGATACTCTATATTTGCAGAGTGCTTGTATACTCTTTTTTCCCCCAATGAGTAGCCCTAATAGCATGTAAATTTAGATAATATGAAATCAAACTATTTTCTACTTAGTTTTTTTTACGTACAATTTACATGTTATCATCCTTTTATCGTTTGTTAAGGAAAAGGTGAGAAAATTCACGAAATACTTATAATACCTTTATAATAGCTATGCACATTAAAGTCTGTTGTGAGAATTAAAGGATATAAATAAGTTATTTGAATGTTTTTCCATCAGTTACTTTTAAAGGGATTCTAATTAAATTTGGCATAAAAGTCCAATATGCAGCTAAATAGGACATAGCATATATATTTTTTCAAAACCATCCAGTGAAATTAGTGGACATCAAATAATTGCCTACATCGAATATCGAATAGTAATCGTTCATTATTTTGAACTTTGTAACAAATTAATTAACGTGAACATTTAACCGTAGACAGGAAAGCGACTATCGCGACAATCCTTCGGTTCTTGTGATTTATTTATTTACTTGCGTTGATAATTTTAGATATGGCTTCTTACATCTCGATTGATGCTTTAAATAGCTAAAACTGCATTGTAGGACTGTCATTTGTCCTGAAAGATAGTAGAAGAAGAAAATTATAGCAATTATATATTTTGAAAGCAAATAGATTTCAACAACCGACTGTGAAATAAATAAAATAAAGAAAATCTTAGTTACTTTCGCCACACTCCTTACTCTTGTGAGCAAAGGTAAGGAAAGCTCGTCCTTCTTCCTTTCGCAAGTAATGGCGTAATTTCAAAAATTACCGTGTTAAAATTCGTGAGTTAAAAAAAAAAACAAAAATGAGTAGGTATATATTGCTGAACGTAATCACCGTGCATTCTCCGCCCCGCCCTCTTGTCGTCACAAATAAACAGAGCGTACACCCCCCACATCAGATTCGTACTTATACATATGATACTTAACTGCACCAAAACAGAGATTTATCCGTTGATGTATCTTATAAGTTGCTTTTTTACAACTCGATTACAGTACGTCAACTTTTCTCTACTTTCTGTGAATACAATATGCATTATGGCTAAATTTTGGTATATTTTAAGAGTTCGACACGACTCAAACTTTATCACATAGAAAATTTAGGAAACACGCACGCGTAAAACGACTTTATTTAATATAGGTTATCTCCAAATAGTTAAATACATCACATAAAGAGTTACATCACCTTTCGATGGGTAAGTTTGGCTTTAGGATAATTAATTGACTTTGACTTAATGTCCGGAATCAGCCATTGCGTTGTTCGCTTGCGATTATCGTAAGGAATCCATTTGTTGCTACATTGTACAGTTTGGTGTAAGATGGCTTCACTTTTGTGCTCATTTTACAAAATAAGGAAAGTTTAAACGCACTGCTCTCTGCGGATCAATGAAATAATGTAGCACGCATCTTACAACTTTACTCATTTTACCGATTTGATGAAAATGGGTCAGTATTGTAGGTATACTTTCCCCAAACCATTCCACCAATTCCTTGATAATTGGTTTAGATCGGCTTCCACGTTCATATTCAATTTGTCGTTACCTAAATTGTTGTTCTGCAACTCGAAGTTTCTAATACGAAAGCGGTTAAACGAAAAGTACTCTATGCGTTCGTTAGGGGTATACAAATCTTATAATACCCTACGTTCGGGTTAATTATTTCTGTTTGAAAAATTATTGTCTCTATACCTTGTATAAGTAGAAAATAAACGAAACAAAATTGAACATAAATAAAATAACAATTATTAACAGAACGTTCCAGAATCAAAATCATAATAAATTGTAACTCATGACAGAGGTAAAAAATAATAATAATCATAAAACAAAAGCTTAAGCAATCAATTCCAAACTCGAAACAAAAGCAAAAGACCAAACCGAGAGCTAAATGATCGTTCAAAATAGACTGCACATCTGTCGCACATATGTTGTTCATGGCGCGCAAATCCTTTGGACTACATTATTATAGCATTACCAAACTAGTGTAGCTTTTTAAATACCAACAACGAATTATAGATATGTATAATATTCTACAAATCATTCGAAATTTTATTTCACTATGTAAAATGGACAAATATACTCGGAAAAAACAATTTCATAAATAGCCAAAGTATGCTATGTCATACTTGCTGCCGAAAGAGAATATATTTCACTAGCTCGTGCCCGCGACTTCTTTCGCATGCTAATGGTTTCCTTTTTTAACAATATTACACGTTTCATCTAGATAGATTCTGGGCTGACTTTTATTTTTCTATCACAATAATCTTGTGACTTATTTCTTAACTCCTATAAAGGTTTCATTGAATTTAAGTAATTTTTATTAAATTTCATCATAATTGTTTCGCTCCTATAGAAAAGCCCATTCTCTGGCAGTTACAAGTTTCGCCAAAATCAGTTTTATCATATCATAGATTAACCCGAACAAACAGGCATTACAATTTTATTTATACGGATACATTTCAAGATTAGTCCATATAATTTATAAAGTTTCACTGTTTATTGAAAAAAAAATCATTATATTGTACTCTGCTGATTTTACTGAGCAGTTAATAAATAGTGTTACCGGAGAAAACAAAAATATAAATGCACTGTTAAAAAGTCAACCCATGCGTGATATCGCTTTATTTACTTGAAATGAAAAAGGTCAATTGAGATGGTGCGGACATCCTTTTTGTACGAATAATTCAAGGTTGCCTAAAGATGTCTTCTGTTCAAAGCTGAAGGAAAGTACACACCTTGAGGTCAGCTCTTGCGTTACAAGGAAGTGTTAAAGCGCCCTCTAATCGCATGTAACATTCCCTTTGAAGGTTAAGAAGAGATGAGATGAGATCATCCAACAGAGAAGAGAGTGGCGCAGCTCTGTATATAAGGCCGTCACTAATTTGGAAGAAAAGCAGTTACACGATGGCAATAGATAGGTAGATAATTGAAAACCGTCTGAAAGCGTTCCTACACCTATACAATCTATAGGTACACACAGAGACGCACACACACACATACACACACACACACACACACACACACAGTATGACGATCAATTGCACAGTGAACCTAACAAAGGTTGTATTTAAAAAAATATATTTTACTAGTCATATATGTACCCATAATCGAAGACAGACGCGTAGACGGTGCCATTGAAGGACTCTTTAATTGAAATGATTTGGACAGTTATTTGTGATTGTGTGTCTGAAACTAGTCACATTTAGTGGAAAATTGATTGGTTTGTGTTCTATGTCATTTTTTTTAGTAATGTGTAATTTGTAACCTATTGAATCCTTACTGTACTTAAAAATATTATGTGGAAATGAGAGTATGTTTATTTGTTACGCTTTTACGCCTTATCTACTAAACCAATCATCATCAAGTTTTGTATTTATCAGAGGTTTGTCAGGGGTACAGGATAGGAAATAGGGTACATTTCCTTCAGTAAACGATATTGTACCCGAGAGATACGCTATACCCAAGAGATAGAAAAGTCGCGGTCAAAAGCAAGTGAACAAATAAATTTACATTCCACGTACCTGCGTTGCGCGTGATGTGCAGCGCGTGCGAGCGTACGCGCGGCTCGCAGGCGCGCCTCCCACGCGGTGCACGCGTCTCCCCCGGTCCCTCCAACACTACCACCACTTACTGATGATACTATCCACTGTTGCTCCTCAATCTAACAACAAAACCATAACCGTTACAGTCCGGTGATACCGTAAATACCATAAAGAACTACTATGTACGGTTATGGTTTCTTTTTTCAAACTGACTACACTGTTAGCCTGGTATGGTATTTACGGTATCACCGGACTGTAACGGTTATGGTTTTGTTGTTAGATTGAGGTTTGAAAAAAGAAACCATAACCGTACATAGTAGTTCTTGGTGGGATCTTCGAATGTCATGTAGTGGACTTTATATTTTATTCATAATATTGCTTCGATCGACAATAACTAGATAAATGGTCACGTACAAAATCGAAGCTAAATCCTGTCCACGTTTTTTTTTCGAACTGATTACGCTATGACCTAGCAAGGTCTTAACAGCTTCACCGGACTACTAAGACGAGCGCTTAAGGCACTCAGCCGATTTTATTTTGACAACTAGCTCAAGGGTGCACGGCACACTTCGGCTTGGGCTGTTGCTTGGTCACCAATATTACATAATATACAACCAAATAACACAATATTACTTCGATCAACAATAACTAGATATCGGGTCGGCGCGAAAAATACGTCTCGGTAAACAACAGTTCACTTAAAATGTGAGCTTTTATTTTGTTTGAAACACAGCCAATTTAAGCACGTTTCACAATACCGCAGTGTATTCAAAAGATGCAAAAATAATACCCGAAAAAACAATTTAACGGTCGGACTATCTTACTTTCGCTAAATACATGTTAAATAAGTTATATTTTAAACTTGAAAATAACAAATAATATCAAATTTTTAACAAAATTACCGATTTTAAACATCACACAAATGTTTGATCAAGGCTCGCCAACCAATCACAAACACGCACAATAACGGGAAAAAGTACTTTATTCATTCTTTTCATTTGTAAGTGACGGGAGTAATTTATTGTTTTGCTCGTTTTATCATAAGTATTAGATAATATTTTGAACATTTGTGACTTTATTACTAGGTGTCATGGTTGTAATTAGGTTAAACTTAAAATTGTTTAACAAAAATTTTTCTCCATTTCTTAGTAAACAAAGAGCTACACATAAGTATATATTTACGCTCTCAGTTCGTTAATGTTATCCGCCGCAAAATACGAACCCGTACCGAACTTTGCGCGTTGTAAAAGACGTCCGCGACATATTTTTACCGACCCTCCCGATGAAATAACGGCAGTGAACGATCAGTACCAGCCTGTCTCTGAAAACAGAGCGTGCTCACGCCCACGCCCGCGTAACCACAGATCACGCCGCCGTGGTCTGGGGGTAAATTTCGCTCTCGCACACCAGACTTGGCCCCCCTCGGCAGCCTAGGTCCGTTCCCTCGGTGTGGAGCCCTTGAGTACGCTACTGGCGCGATACAGTGACACAAAATCTTACAACACTGCAACAACATTACACGTATCACCTCCACACACGTGCACGCACACATGCTTACACATGAAAGTGGAAGGGTTTTTATTTTTGTTTTTCCCTTATTGAACTGAAACAGTTTAAAAAAATTATCCAGCAGTGTTGTAAGATTTTGTGTCACTGTATCGCGCCAGTAGCGTACTCAAGGGCTCCACACCGAGGGAACGGACCTAGGCTGCCGAGGGGGGCCAAGTCTGGTGTGCGAGAGCGAAATTTACCCCCAGACCACGGCGGCGTGATCTGTGGTTACGCGGGCGTGGGCGTGAGCACGCTCTGTTTTCAGAGACAGGCTGGTACTGATCGTTCACTGCCGTTATTTCATCGGGAGGGTCGGTAAAAATATGTCGCGGACGTCTTTTACAACGCGCAAAGTTCGGTACGGGTTCGTATTTTGCGGCGGATAACATTAACGAACTGAGAGCGTAAATATATACTTATGTGTAGCTCTTTGTTTACTAAGAAATGGAGAAAAATTTTTGTTAAACAATTTTAAGTTTAACCTAATTACAACCATGACACCTAGTAATAAAGTCACAAATGTTCAAAATATTATCTAATACTTATGATAAAACGAGCAAAACAATAAATTACTCCCGTCACTTACAAATGAAAAGAATGAATAAAGTACTTTTTCCCGTTATTGTGCGTGTTTGTGATTGGTTGGCGAGCCTTGATCAAACATTTGTGTGATGTTTAAAATCGGTAATTTTGTTAAAAATTTGATATTATTTGTTATTTTCAAGTTTAAAATATAACTTATTTAACATGTATTTAGCGAAAGTAAGATAGTCCGACCGTTAAATTGTTTTTTCGGGTATTATTTTTGCATCTTTTGAATACACTGCGGTATTGTGAAACGTGCTTAAATTGGCTGTGTTTCAAACAAAATAAAAGCTCACATTTTAAGTGAACTGTTGTTTACCGAGACGTATTTTTCGCGCCGACCCGATATCTAGTTATTGTTGATCGAAGTAATATTGTGTTATTTGGTTGTATATTATGTAATATTGGTGATGTTTTCCGTGATATAGTTTGATTATTGTACACAAGTGAAGTGGATCGGAAATAACACCACGGAACATGGATTCTGACATGCCACAAAAACTTCCTGGATAGTCCTAACAAGACGGCCACCATCTTGTTAGTTCATTGAAATTGTCACAAGAAACTTGTAATATCATTAGCAGTATGATGTACCAGTATGGCAGTAATAATCTACGAGACGATTGGATGCAAAAAAAACCGCAACCATAAAAAAATACAGTCCTTTTCAGTCTTTTCGTCGGCTGTGAACATAGCCAAGTTCGGGTTTGTGCATAATATAGTCAAAATTTAAATACAAAACAATGTAAAAATATTATCATAGGAAATTGATTTAAATATCCTTGTGTCAATGATATACATATAATATAATATGTAGGTACTTATGCATAAATTTGTTTCTTATATATCTATGTTCAGGACGGTCAAAAAGCTAGGCGCGGACTGCAAGTAACTTCAAACCCTAGTTTGCTAAAATTATAGGACCCGATAAAATATGTCCGACTGATTCCCGACCATCATTCGCCAGGTATAACGCCCGCTATGACGACACGCTAAGACTTATCCGGTGTTATTACAAGTACGTTTTTTTTTTTATGTCATAGGTGGCAAACGAACAGGTGGGTCACCCTGCTGTTAAGTGATCACCACCATCCATGGACACTAACAACCCCAGAGGAGTCGCAAGTGCGTTGCCATCTTTCGGAGGGAAGGGTTAGGGGAGGGAAAGGGGGAGGAGAGAGGAGAGGGGAGTGGAGATGGGTCTCCGACGCTCTCACTGACCGAACGAAACGCAACAATGCAAACACTGTTACTTCACGTCGGTTTTCTATGAGAGGGTGGTACTACCCCGGGCGAGCCGACCCATTCATACTGAAACCAATAATAGTTTTTCAGCGTGGCTCTACCACCATTACTAAAAACCTACCGTCCTAAAAGTCGACCTATGTAGTTACTGATTTCGGAACACGATCGGTGTTATTACAAAAAAGTTAATTACGCATTGAATACTTGCTTTACAAAGGCTTCGTATTAAATGCACCGCGGCCGCTAAATGTTCGCAATCTTGTTATTTTGTCTCGCTTTGGTTAGGTTAGGTTAGACTTAACCTCCTACATAGGGTGGGTATAGGGTAGGAAACTTCTAGCTTGGCTACTAGTTATAGTAGACTTGACTAGGGGTAAGATAGGATTAGGGCGTAGGAATAGGGATAGGATAGGTTAGGAATTGTTAGGTAGGGGGGGGTTTTGTTAGGTTTAGGGTTAGTTTAGACTGGAGGGACCTTTGGGGAGGCCATGGTGGACGAGGAGTAAACCTCGGTAAAAAATCAATCGCGGGGCGGTGGCGGAGCGGCTTTGCCTTTCCGCTACCAGCTGAACCCAGGGGGGAAGGGGCGGGGGCATCGACCTCCCATTGCACGGGTTCGGCGGGCTGGGAGGCGGTCTCGTGACCAGACTGCCTCAGTCGGGAGTGGCGTGGGAAACGCCTGCCGCCGGGGGTGTTGCGGAGCTTGCTTACGCAACCCCGGGACACTCCCATAGTGCGGCGTAGGTTACCGTGGAGTTTTTTTGTCGATTGGAGGTTGACTCAGTTCAGGTCCTCCCCCGGGGACCTGGCAATGTCTGTGCAAGAGGGTTTCCCACGAAAAAAAAAAAAAAAAAAGGTTAGACTTGCGAAAAAGGATAACGAGAACTTGCCCCGGGCAAGCGTGGTGCATTTAATACGAAGCCATTTTAAAGTAAGTATTCAATGCGTATTTAACTTTTTTGTAATAACACCGATCGGGTTCCGAAATCAGTAACTACATGGTCGACTTTTATGACGTTGATATCTAATTAGATAGCTACCTACCATCATACACATGGTTGCATGGTACCATCATACACGTTTCAGTGTAACTTATATATTAATCAATAACCGGTAGAATCGGTTGTTTTTGCATACTGTACCTACTAGCAGGCAATATATCTTACTACTTTAAAAAAATCTTGTACTTTGTCAGTAAAAAGTGTAAATATAAATTTAGTACATATATTTAATTATCTATTTTACTTAGTATTTCATTGTCAATATTTTTTAAGAAGCAGACATTAGAAACTTCACTCAAGCTTACCTTTGTTATTATTTCTTTATAGTCTTTTACGATAGCAGTGGGCTTCTTAGATTTATCATTGTGATAAATTATTGTAAACCTCGCACCCGCAAACCAAATCTCTAGTTCATTTAGAGCACTTCTTATAGCCGCTTCATTCGACGCCGTGCTACAAATTTTCTATAAAAATATTTTATGTCAATATCTTACTCAATTGAACTTAATTCATCGAGCCACTAATTTGCATACATGTCCCAACAATTATCATAAAAATATAATCACCTGTAAAGCCTTTATATGCTTCCTGATATTAGAAGAAACGTTAAGGAATTCCTTGACCTGAACTCCGTCATGGAATTTAGAATCAATTTCTAAGAGGCTAAACACTTCTCTCCAATCACGTTCCGTGAAATCTATTCCTCGAAGGTACTTTAAATGTGGCGTTAAGTCCTGGTCATGTAAAAATAATATGCTAAATAGTGTGTATCGACGCTGAAAAGCTAATTAACTAAGGAGTCTTTGATTCTTAGTGCATGTTAGTCAATTAACCTTTCCGTCGTCGATATCATAAAATAAAAGGAATTTAAAAAGTTATTATATTTTATTCATATTTCAATTAAATATTATTTTAGTTCGTTTTTTTAACACATGATTAATTTACTTCCTCTTATTTATCTATTGAATAAAAAGTTTCAAAGTGTTACTAATTATATAAACATTGAGCACAGACTAAACGAATATATTTGTATAATGTATGTACATTGACAGACACAATGACATCATCTAAGACTTTTATAACTGCAGATATTAATACTAGAAGCACATGCTTATAATGACATCATTTCGGATAATTCGTGTATTATAATTATACATATTCATATAATATATACATTAAATGGAATTAAATCATTCTTTTGAATGAAGTATTAGTAGTAGCGTAGAAAATTATTTATTAATTATATTTACTTTTACAAGGCAATTATTACAAGAGAGAAAGTTTAACCTTTGTTTTGGTGATAATATTACATTAAATTTTATAAACTAAGTATTCTTCGAATTCACTGTTTTTCAAATGCACCATCTGAATTAAAACGATCGTATGTCCGAACCAATATAAAAACTATTCTATGGGATACGCTTTTCGAGCTGTCAAATAGATTAAATAATAAATCTCATTTCCGTCTTTTTCAAAATATAACCGTAGCAAATATTGAAATTTTCATTGATATTTTAATATAAACCAAAACAAAGTTCTTACTTAAAAATAAAAGATTAAAAAGATATTTTAGTAGCAAAAGTATATTAATAATTAAATATATTATTGCTATAATTGAATTTATATATACACCTCATTACAACAATAGTTTGCCGAATGACTTTGCAAAGCGGGTATATAGAAGTGCCTTAAAATAATTAAATGGTAAAAAAAAGCTTACGGAGTATTTATCTAATTCTTGTTGTATGAATAAGTTAATTGTTGTGTAAGGTTCCAATTGTCCTTTCCATTTTAACACAAACTCGTCGAGCAGATGAAGTTTCTTTTGAAATATGACCCACGGCTGTTCGGCAATCGCTTCGAATTCTTTTACAAAATATGAAAAGAGAACACTCCAGTTTTTATATATTTTACAATAAGTATTTTGCTTCTATAACATATAATACAGTGGTAAGGCTAATTGACTGACGTGTACAAACTGTTAATCGCTCATTTAATCAATTTTATTATTTCCACTATTGATATTACCTTCCGGTCTAGAATAGGTATTTAAGGCGATCTACTTTGTCTGTTATAATACTGGACAAAGAAATTTAACTTATTGTAACATATTATACAGCTGACAAAAAAGATCAGAACGGGTTGCGGTAAATACAACAATAAACATAATTATTACACAGAAGTCAGTATACAATAATAGCACCTTAAGGTTTATAAACTGAAATCGTTTGATAAATAGCATGTATCAGGCAATAGCCCAAGCCCAGATGTGCCGTACACCCATGAGCTAGCTGTCAAATAAAATCGGCTGAGTGCCTTAAGCGCTCGCCTTAGTAGTCCGGTGAAGCTAATACCTAAGTTAATATCTTACTAGGTCAATAGTTATAGTCAGTTCAAGAAAAAGTTTGATAAATACAAAATAAATGTAATTTTTGACATAGAGTAGCAAAGGTAGCAATTTAGCTTACTAGTTACTCCTAAAAATACGAAAACATTAGAGACTTACGTTGATTCCGTAAGAAAAATTATAAGTAAGGTAAAAAGTAACGATACGATTACAAAACATCCAAGTAGAGTGCATAGCCCTGTACTATTTTCCGTACATAAGACACTATTATTATAGTTTTTGACATAGAAAGAATATTATTGGCCTCACCTTCATTATATTTCTTAAAAACTGTCCACAGCGCTACATATTCATCGACTAAATCTTTTCCTTGTTGCCATATTTCCAACAACACAATCTTCATATTGAATTTTTCACATTCTTTACTGTAATAATGTTTATATGTATATAACAACAAGTATTTGATAGCTTTGTTAAGTTTCTATGAAATTCTATTGGCTTAAATATAGAGACGTGGGATTAAATTGGGAATAATTTTCAAACATACCGCCTTCTCCATTACAATTCCGAGTAAAGATAATGCCTGTAATCAGCTAATACATCGTCATAGCTCACTGAACACGTGAGTTTAAATGAATATTTATGTAAGCAATATCTTTTGTTTGCGACTTCGCTCGTATTAATAAAGATTCGATCTATCCCCTCGGAAACAGTACAACTTCTTATGAATGGAATGTATTTTTTTGTACTTTGATAACGTGTATACAAAATTTTATGATGATCAGTGGAGTATTTTAGGCGTGAAAGCATAACAAAAAGTCTCTCTCTCTCTATCTTAAGTCATATATGTATTTACTGGAAGTCTCTTTTTTAAAGTGGTCAGTAGAGTGACAGCACTGTGTCTGATAGTGAGCACAGTTCAATTCAAAATCAACGCCGATGAACTACAGATCTCTAATCCTACGCCGTTTGCTGTTATAATTAACTCTAGACTCTTGGATATACTCTGGCTGACGTCGAAACGCAACTCAAAGAGAAATAAACCTTAACAAAAACAGCACAAAATCAAAAAATATATTGTATGTAGTTCACAAGCGGTAGAAGCGAAATCTACAAAAAGAAAGCGAGATAATACCCGAAGGCAAGCAAGACACTGCTCTCATTCTACCCGACACAGTGTTTACATCCACCACTTTTCGTCACACAAAAAGGTTGGGGATCAGAATTTTAAGACCCTCTCATAACAGATTTTACGTCGAAAAAGTCACCGTGACGGGTTTATAGGTTAACTAGCCGAAAAGGAAAAAATACCCCGATTTTGCAACATTCTTCATTGCTGCTCCGCTCCTATGTGTCTTAGCGTAATGATATATAGCCTATAACCTTCCCTGATAAATGAGCTATATAACACTGAAAGAATTATCCAAATCGGACCGGTAGTTCCTGAGATTACCCCTTACAACGTCACAAACTCACAAATTCACAAACTCTACCTCTTTATAATATTAGTATAGAAGTATAGATAATAGTATCGATGATTTTTTTTTTTTTCGAACTGACTATGCTATTGACCTGGCAAGGTCTTTACAGCTTCACCGGACTACTAGTATCGATGATGTTCGTAATCCTATCGGGTACTGACTCCTACAATATTGTTTGATTACTTTATATACATTGATGCTGGAATGCGACACGCTTAAGCGTACCATTATGGCGAGTGTTACAATGTATAGTCTACGTGCTATAATAATAAAGTAATAACAAACTTATCATATTATACCGGGTGACTTGTTACTCGTTAGCAAGATTTTTACAGGATACTCAGTATTTGATACTGTTTCTAAATCAAATGAAAAAAATAGGTGCATAATATTTGTTCTAATTATCTAATTATACTTAAGATTGAGTAAAATACAAAAATTATACTCAATCCTCTACGCGTCTATGTTAAAGCACGGTGTCAATGACCGTCGGTGTAGTAAAAGTGAAGTGAAAGTGAAGCCAATCAACTAACAAAGGATAATTTTTCGAAGTTCTGAAGTTTTTCCAATAGAAAAAAATCCATATCGATTTATAAAAGACTACGTTCTGAGGTAACAGACATTAAAAAACGAAGTACAGCTGTATTGAAAACCTCCTTTAAAATGTCAGTAAATAAGACAGCTTATTTTACGCCAGAACTTTTATGACTAAAAAGATACCGCTCATAATTAAATGAGTGTATCAAAATATATATGAGTGAATGGAAATATGCATACAGTAATTCGTCTCTATCGGCAACAAATTTATCCCAGTTTACGATAGCGTCGAATACAGAGCGACATCTATCGGCCATTTCCGTCCGGTTCACTCCCTGTGTATCTTCCAGCCGACCTTTGCTCTGCGACCATCTTGTTACCCACGATTCGGCGCTAGTGTTTAAATTCTCCCACTCGCCTTGTAAAGTGGACTTTACTATTTCAGCCTACACAACAACCATTGTAAAGCTTGAATATACTTTAATGTAACATATTTGTCATAATAAATTAAATATATGTATATAACTACGTATATGTATATAAAAAAATTGTAAATCGTATGTCCTAGATAATTGAGTCCTTTAAATAAACGATACTATTGTTATTTTAAATCAGACATAATAACATTTTGATGAGTTAAAGTCGTTACAGATACATTAATTACCTTTAAAATTATATTATTACTGTAAGCAATTTTCATCTCCACAGCGACATCTATTGTTAAACTATAAAATGATTACAAAGAGTCGCTAGTAAACAAATTTATACACTGAAATGTTTTTTAATTTACAACTTATAGGTATTTAGTTGGAAATTGAAAAAAGGAATCTTGGTAATATTTATTTATACATGTTAGTGGAACTTGCATAAGTACCTGATTTTCAAAAGCTTGCTGTTGACTGAACAGTAATTCACGGATTTTTTGCCACTCCTTAACGGTGCTCGCGATGGAGGAGTCACCTCCCCATGTACGGAGCATGTGCCCTTTCCGTTTTAATGATTCTATTGTTTTCTCCACCTATTTCCAACAATATATTTATTTAACCAAAATCACTCTTATAACGTTTATATAAATCTACTCTCCTTTGCAATACAGTTATACATACTTCTGCCGTACACGATCAGCGTAATTATATTGTTGAGGTAAGTGGTAAATTCTTCGGATAAGACTCCCAATAACAAAGTAGAAAGAAGCATTGTTACAGTATCGCACACAAAAGTGGCAACGTATTGATTTCTACGTGCCATTTGGGGTTTTAAGCTAGGCGATATATTTTCTTTGAAAGTCGTTCGAATAATAATAGGTTTGCATATGTAATTTAGAAAATAACTTAAAATAATGAAATAAAATAGTAATATATATTATGTGCATATGAATAGGCAGATACAAAACAGTATATCGTCTTCCTCCGTTTTTCAACCGATTTTCTTTGTTGCTTTTTTGTGAATAGCTATGGACGAGCTTTAGTATTATTAAGAATAAACATGGAAATGGTTTTTTTTTCTTCACTTCTCTATTCCTCATACTTATTATTAATTTATTTGATATAATATCTATATATTAACACGTGAAGAAAAAGTGGCGCTTGTTCACAGTTTCATTTAATTATTTAACAATGACGTTGGCCGGACGGGGAACATACCTTGAGCTAGTTGCCCCAATTAAATCAAGTGAGTGCCTTAAGCGCTCGCCTTAGTAGTCCGGTGAAGCTGTTAAGACCTTGCTATGTCAATAGCGCTGTCAGTACGAGAAGAAAAAAAAACGTGGAACATACATACAAAGGACTGGTTCTAAATGGTAATTTAAATAGATAACAAACTAAAATATGTTTGTTAATAAATTTTCCATTTCAGAGTTTAGATAAAATATTGGTATAATAGGTACTACGATTTTATGACGGCTTTTTTCCACCAAATGCATACAAGTATTGATTCTGTTTACGAATTATTACTAGATTGTCAAAGCGTAATAATAAAAAGTATTAACTTCGTGTTTAATTTACATGAATAATAAGATAACGTGCATTTTTTACTTATTTTACTGATGAATATTTTTCAATATGATTGTAAAAAAATAGTAAAAAGCTGTGCACTACTTACTAACCTAAAATATCTGTTCGTTCACATTTCGAAACAACGAATCTATAATATAAATAAATATAATATAGACATAAAAAATCTCTAATTACGCCGAATATTTCTGAACTACGACATTTTTCTATTCAATCGATCTGTGTGAAATTGTAAAGTACATTTGATAACAAAGTAATATAATTTCAAACCTCTGGTATGTTTTCTTGCAGAGCTTGCTGTTTAGCGCTAATATCTGCTAGTTCCTTTGCATTCTTCGGCATTTCCTTACTGTCCAACATAACAGTGGCGTTGGCAACAAAGGTGTCCATAATCGCTGCGTCCGCGCGACAACTCGCCTGCAGCGAGGACATTAGGCAGGCCCATAGGGATCGCGTTTGCGATTCAAATTCCCTTCGCAGTGTAGCGGTCCCAATCGATATCCATTCAATTTTTTCATCTTCGCTAAGAATTTAAAACATATTCAATATATTTTCAACTCGTCCTTTTTTTTTTTTTTTCGAACTGACTACGCTATTGACCAAGCAAGGTCTTAACAGCTTCACCGGACTACTAAGGCGAGCGCTTAACGCACTCAGCCGATTTTATTTTGACAACTAGCTCAAGGGTGCGCGGCACACCTCGGCTTTGGCTGTTGCCTGATACACGCAATTCGCGACCTATGTAAGCTAAGCTAAGCTAACTATTCATACATATATGAGTTGTTGAAACATATATGTGTACTAAGCATACATACCTCAACAACCCTTATATATATTTCGTATCGGATAATATTCTAAACTATTTCAGTTTGATAAGGGGAAAAAATAAAACCCTTCCACCTGCATGTGTAAGCGTGTATGCGTGCACGTGTGTGGAGGTGATATGTGTAATGTTGTCGCAGTGATGTAAGATTTTGTGTCACTGTGTCGCGCGAGCAGCGTACTCAAGGGCTCCACGCCGAGGGAACGGACCTAGGCTTGAGCTGCTGCCGAGGGGGGCCTAGTCAACCCAACTCATCCTTCCAACGTCACTATGAAGTACTGAACTCTAAATAACTTAACATAATACATAAATGATAGATGTTGAAACTTATAAATGGCCTTCTTATATGCCCCAATACATAATTTAAGTATTTTATTTAGCTGTATGTTTTTCTAAAAGTATCAAATAAAATAGAATAATACACTAGAACCTCTTTAGGTCGAAAACCTCCAATACTCGAAAAAATGTTCTATTTCTTTCAAGCCTCAAAAACCTTCATAATTCGAAAATTCAATCCTCTATAAGTCGAAATAATCAGCGAGTCCCACCAAGCCATTTAGGTACGTATTTTCCTTTTATTTTTTTTATATCATAGGAGGCAAACGAACACGTGTGTCACCTGATGTTAGGTGATCACTCCATCCTTAGACACTTGTAACACCAGGGGAGTCGCAAGTGCGTTGCCAGCCTGTGTTTGGGGAGCGGGTGAGGTGGGAAGGTGGGTCAATTAATTAAAGTGGGAACAATGTTCTGTGGGTCGGGTAGTACTACCCCGGGCGAGCCCACCCATTCATGCTGAGACCAGTAATAGCTTCAGCGTGGCTCTACCACCTACACCTAATTTATATTGATATTCTTTTAAGTATTCGTAAAGGAATAATAATCAGCGTAAAGAAGTTGGGTAAAACATCTACGCAAGCGATGATAGCTTAGTTAATAGCGTCTTCGGAAATAGCGTCGATCGACGTTAGTTAGAATCCTTGCGACTCAGTTAGAACTATCGGTGAAGGAAAACATCGTGACAACACCATAGCATGGCGATAGGGCTAATTCTAGTTAAAAATCTGTCACCAAGCACCAGTTGAGAGCCAGTCCCCTCTAACCACATCGTCATCAACATCAAGTCATAATGTGATCAAACGGTAAAACCTATAGTCTTTCAAAAACTTCAATAGAAAAGTTTTTCCAAAAAATATAATATACATCGATATCAAGTAGGCTTCTGGTAATTACGTATGTCGACAGAATTGAAAGATGGGCGTTCAGTTGCCATTTCATTTCATTACACGGCCGTACGGTAAAGGAAAGAAAAGACGTGTACCTTGTTTATCAAACTTCACAAGCTCACAAAGTTATATGTTACAAGAACTTTTTTACAAGATCTTTTAAATTACGTTTATCAAATAATTTTACAAGACTTTTAGATTATATAAACTTGTATTTTTAATTTACAAGGCTTTGTTTTTGCTAATCTCCTACCTTATTATATGTCTGTAATATATAGTATACGGTAGTAGAACTTAGTCGAGTTAATATTTCATTTTTTTTTAAAGTTATATCATAGATGGCAAAAATACAGGTGGGTCACCTGATGTTATGTAATCACCACCGTCCATGGACACTAACAACACCAGAGGAGTTGCAAGTGCGTTGCCACCCTTTGAGAGGGGAGGGGAGGTGGGCCTCCGGCGCTCTAACTGACCGAACGAAACGCAACAATACAAGCACTGTTACTTCACGTCGGTTTTCTATGAGAGGGTGGTACTACCCCGAGCGAGCCGACCCGTTCAGGCTTAAACCAGTGATAGTTTCAGCGTGGCTCTACCACCATTTAGATTTTGTGTCTAAATTAATCCATTGTAAAACATATTTTATTATCTTCATGAATTATGGTTAGGCATCTGATTATATTTGTTGCCTGCAGTTATGAAGCAGTCCCTTCTAGGTTTAGCATGTTTTCCCTCTAAAACCACATCGTCATTTAACACCAGGATTAGATTATGTTCAAACGTTAAAACCTATAAGGTGTTTTTTTTAAAACGTACAACGTCATCTTAGCTACTGTTTGTCCATAAGCTTTGCAAGCTTTGAAATTATTTTCCCAGTCTTGAGCATCGTGTAATGTTTCGAGACATAGCGCTTCTAGATCGGGCACGCAAGCGAGCGCAGCTCTACGTGTCCACTCCATGCAAGTGCGCTCCACTGACGATAAAACCATTTCCAGTTGATGCACTGCCTTGTTACCTAACCAACTATGCCTGTACAATAAAAAACGAATGTATTAGAGTCTTATTACTAATTATATTTAAATCTTATTAAGCGTTTTAATGTCAGCCACTGCAGCAACTGTACAAAGAAAGCATTAGACATAAACGTTTGTTTTTTTTTTCTTTTTCCTCGAACTGACTACGCTATTGACCTGGCCGGGTCTTCACAGGTTCACCGGACTAGATAAACGATTGCTCCTTACACCCAGAACAAAGAAAACTTTTTTGTGAAGTTGATCACCTTAACAATATACTTCACATTCAAAGGAAAATACATAAGAAAAGTTGAAAACAAAATATATTTTGCCAACCAAGTTTCTTTGTAAACAATGTTTTCCATTTACTTCCTCTTTCCGATGCATACGCACCATACCGCTTGCCCCACTCGCTCATAGTAAGAAAACACACATAACTAAACTCATACCGTGTTATTACAAAAAAGTTAAGTACGTATTAAATACTTGGTTTAAAAAGATTTCGATTTATATGCACCGCGGTCGCTGACCGTACGCCATCTTGCTCTTTTGTCTCGCTTTGTTTAAGTTAGATTAGACTTGCGAAATAGGATATCATCTTTCCTCGGGCGAGCGCGGTGCATTTAATTCGAAACATTTTTAAACCAAGTATATAACTTTTTTGTAATAAAACCGTTAATGCTTAAAAAAAATTGTAATCGTGGTGGTTACTTATGTGCTCTGTCATTTTACTTATATAGATCTGCGAGTATCTCTAACGCCTTTCAAAAATGTAGAAGTAATTTTGCTTGCAAGTTACAATTTACTGACTTGCTAACTATTTCAGCAAATATGCAATTGTTCTCGGTAACGTTATTCTGTACTCCGACGAACTGTGTGGGCAATGAAACAAGCCGTCTCAGCTGATGGTAATGCTGCGCACGAACTTCCTCTATTGGTGGTTGAGGTCGTACCATATGTCCACTGAAAGCATAAAAATTACGGTTTTATTTTATTAAAATCTTTATATATTCGTCCAAATGAATTATTAAAAAGTTCGAACTTTCTAGAAAAATCGATTGAAAACATTACTGTCACTTTTCATTTAGGGCCGGGGGCCCACTATTTAAACTCTTAAAAGTGTTTAGCTTTTTGATGACAACACTACTTCTACAACCCTTTCATCGAGGTTAACTTTATTAGACTTTATTCTCAGTCCATTAATTTTTTTCTCTTATTTAAAAAAAAATCCTTAAAATAAAATAAACTTTATAAAATTATATTATTATTGCTCAGTATCCTATTTTTTCTTATTTTAAAAAACGTTTTCAAATAAACATTAATAAATTTAAATATTCAATGTCACTTTTGTAAACTAACACTACATACCGTAACACTAAATCGACATTATAATGTGGAAAGTGTTTATGGAGAGAGAGTAATGTCTTTATGTATTGATATTCAAGCGCCTTATAAAGCTGCCAATCCCAGTGTAATCGCCAACTTTCTGTGTTTTTATATCCGTTACTTTCCACCTAAAAACCAAGTATGTGAATAAATAACCTTAAATTATCTTTTATGAAAATCACAATGTTACAATTATTGAAAACAGTTGCCCTACCGTTTCAATAACATTTCGTATATCTTTGACACCCTTTTTCCATTCCGACTGTTTGGATAAGAGTTCTGTGTCCATTAATCTTTCTACAACATCTCTAATGGCCAAATGTTGACTTGTGAGATATGAGTTCTGAAATGAACAGATAAAAAACATGAATGTTGTAATTATTACTGTTTAAGTTGTCAACGTTCGACTCTCAGAATACGATATAGAGAGAAACTTCATTTTCGATATTCTTCTTGTTGAAAATTTCATAAGATTCGATAAACATATATATTTATATAGGTAACAATTATAAATCCCTTATTTTCCAGCAGATTTCTACAGGAGTTTAACTGTAAGGAATTGGAATAAGGAACTGTGATTTCAAGAATAATTTAATACGTTGTTTAAGTTTTATAGTGAGTTTTAAGTAGAAATATCAAATTATTACATCTGTCAATAAGTCATAACCTTTATTATTGTTATTCTTCATTCAGTTCTTAATATCTTCTTGTGACTACTTCATTGTCTACCTTAATATATATTTAATTAGCTTTAAGTTGTTTATTGTATTTTCAATTGTGTATGAAAAGCTGTTGATAATCCTTCGATTAAATAAATAAATAGTATAACCAAGATTTTAATAATTATCGATTCTAGATTAACATAAAAGCAAGTTGAATAATTAACAAAGAATAACAAAACCTCGGTTGTAAATCGTCTCTATACATACAAGTGTCATACAGATTTATAGAGGACGTCATGACCACAGTCTAACTATAAATCATGTATGAAAATCCTTCAAAGCATTTAGGCTAGAGGGCGTTTCAAATATATATATATATATATATATAGACATATATAGACACACAACAATATTAACCTCGTTTTGAGCAAAAAAGTAAAAAGAAATTAGAAAAATAAATAAGTATGTAGTATATCATGCCTCGTATACGTATATCGCTCAGAGGCTAACTCATTTTGAGAGGGAACGAGAGGGCTCGTTCTTTAATTATTATATACAGGCCTATTTTTGTCAATTTTGTCAGTGCTTGCATTGTTGCGTTTCGTTCGGTCAGTGAGAGCGCCGGAGACCCACCTCCCCCCCTCTCCTCTCCCTTTCCCTCCCCTAACCCTTCCCTTCAAAAGATGGCAACGCACTTGCGACTCCTTTGGTGTTGTTAGTGTCCATGGACGGTGGTGATCACTTAACAGCAGGTTCGTTCGTTTGCCTGTTCGTTTGCCACCTGACATAAAAAAAAAAAAAAAATTTCTTTTTGCGGGCACGTCTATTTTCGAAAGTTGTAAGTTCTTATTTTTTTTGTATATCAAAGAGTATAAAAATGTACACCTTGTTATTTTGGATACTTGCAGCATATAATAGTAAGCTACAGAACTAAAATATCAGAACAAAAATGTCAATTTTTGGTATTTTCGAATTTTCTTTTAAGGGCAATGCGTGCCCACACAAAAAAGCCTTGACTATAGAAATATAAAAGGATTAATCAGCATTAATATAGTCATAGATTATAAACGGCAAAAATGTATTTCAGACACTTACTTGTGATTCCAATTTCAGTATGACTTTCTTCATCTTTTCAGTATAATTCGCCAGCTGTTCCATATCATCCCAATACACTGCCTTTTGGTTTTTCACGAGCGAGGACAGCTCCAACGCGCTTTGCAACATCATAGTACGAGTGGATGGAATCATACGCTCTCCTAGAGTATTATGAAACGACGCTACCTAAAATAAAAAATATTAACATTTATCAATCCTTTGCCAAAATGTAAAACATTAAATAGCTTGCAAATGAATCGATAGAGACCTGTTGTAGTGCTCGAGCGTGGACCAATGCTTTGGTAAGTGACTCTAGGGTAGCAAGTACAGAGGCCGGAGGTGGAGGTAAATGTAAGGTGGTCATAGCCCTACACTCGGCTTCTATCCAAACGAGCCGCTTGTTGAAGTTAACAACCAACATTTTACTCGCGCCACTAAATTCGACCACCGGCTTATCCGTAGAAAGCTGAAGGGTACCGTTCTTTACTTGAGCCTGTAAAATAACAAAATCTACGATACAAAAATGTATCACTCGTTATATTTATCGCATTTGCGTAGATATAAAATACAGTAAAGATTGAACAAAATAGAAATAGCAAGGAAAAAATTAAATCATGAATGTATTAATAAAATAACATAAGATACTCGGCATAATAGATTTACCAATGTAAAAAAAAAACAGAAGTCTAAATCTATACTAATATTATAAAGAGGTAGAGTTTGTGAGTTTGTGACGTTGTAAGGGGTAATCTGGGGAGGTCGGTCTTACCCTTCTGCGTTGTTTATGGGTGCTTTTCGTGGGTTTTTTGTGGATTCTCTTTTGACCTTGGCGTGCTTACGGACTACGGACCTGCTTTTACACCCGACTTTGCTTGTTTTTTTTACTTTTCGACGTATTACTTCTTTTTGATTTGGATTGTTTCTCTTGGACTGTTTTCTTGCTTACTGACATACCTGGCGTGTTGAACGGACTGTGCCCTTTTGCCTCTAGGTTTGCCGGTGACCCTGGGTCACTGGTAGGCCATGAGTGCCAAAAGGATAACCAAGAAGCGCGTAAGCGCAGCGATGGACTCCGATACGGAGGCGGAGGAGCGGGCGGCTCCTAAGGTGAGTACATCTCACAGGGGGACCACGAGGCGGATCAGCCGCAACGTGGGTGGTCGCGGATTGATGGGGGAGGCTGACGGGTCGTTTGACCGGGCCTTGGCCGGCAGCCTGAGTGCGGCGGAGTCGGAGGCGGGTTCCGACACCGGCTCAGTGGTTGCCTCGGCAGTTGGCTCCAAAGCCGGCTCCAAGGCCGGCTCCAAGGCGGGGTCAGCGGCGAGCTCGGAGGCAGAGCTCATGGATGTGGAGGACATGGACGTCTTCACATTGAAGACGCTGGCGGGGGTCAATGTGTCGAATATTTTCGACACCGTCAGGAAGTCAGGGAACCTGTCGGGGCCCTGTATTAAGGTGCTGAAGGGGGCAGCAAGGACCCTTAAGGAGGTGGTGGAGGCGCTCGCCGACCGCACGGAGTCCCTGGAAGTTAAAAAACTCCAGAGGGACACCAAGAACCTCCGCCGGCAGGTCGAAGACCTCAAGGCGGAGGTTCTAGCATGGAAGCAGGAGGCAAATACCAAGAGGCAGATGCCCCCGCCTCCTGCGCCCGCAATGGCAGCGGAGTCTCCCTCGCAATGGGAGGAAGTCCTCGCCGGGGCCGTCTCGCGTCTCGAGCGGTCTCTCCAGGCGTCGTTCGGCAATATGCTGAACGCGCGTCTGGAGGGACTGGAAAGTCGCCTCCTCCCAGAGGGCCCCGTCCGCCCCCCGTTGGCAGGCGATAAGAAGAAGGGTGGAGCGGGTGCCCCACAGGCGAAGCCGGCGAGACCGGCACCTGGGCCTCAGGCCCCGGTTACCCCTCTGGGGATTAACTGGGCCGAACTACCGGCTCCTTCGGCGCCGGCTTCCGGCTCCAGCTGGGCCGTTGTAGCCCGGAAGAAGAAGGCCACCAAGGCTCCGGTGAAAGCCGCCGCCCCGACGGCTCCAGCGGCCCCACCAAAACCGGCGGGGCCTAAATTGCCATCTGTCCCCCAGTCGGCTGCGGTCATACTGACCTTAGATGCCGCAGCCGCCAAAGGCGTCGGATACAGAGAGGTGCTCGTAAAGGCGCGCGAGCAGGTGGCCCTGCCCGACATGCAAAATAGTAAAAAGGATCATAAAGATTTTAAAGAACTACTTCTATTAAAAAAAACACCCCAGACTTATAAAAAAATTCTTGGTACACATTTCGAAAATACTGTCGAATGGACAAAATGATGTGAACGTCTTCATCGAAGAGGAAATCCTACAAAAAACAATTATAATACAGTTACTTCTGTCAAATGTGATATAATGGTAACACTGCAATTGTTTTCTCGGTCATAAATAACATTTTACAATGGATTCGCGGTTTCCTTAAAAGCTAAACGGGCTGATAAACATTTTTTTTTCAAGTTCAACTCGACTCTCCTGCGGCGGTACCGTGCCTATAAATATTAATACAATCAAATGTTTTGACGTGGCCCTTTTTTAAGCTTTTATTTTGTGCCTTCGCTTATTTTTTGTGATATCGATTTCGGTTTTTATTTCGTGTTAATTTGGACAGCGAATTTAGTCTTTTAACAGATCGTAAAGTGTATATAAAGTGTGGCGTGGAACGGTCTACAGTCACGGCGCGGCGCCATGAGGCCAGGTGCATTTTAAACATTTCCGAGTAAATTTGAGGGTTTTATTGAATCAAATTACGGTTGTTGGGGGTCGTTAAAGATGTATTATGTAAAGAAAATATCAAACCCAAAATAGGATAACGTACTTTCAGTACTGGATTAATTTTAGAAAAGTGATAATCGCCTTACACTTTATTCTGTAGCGGGCACGGTGGACGTTGTCTCGCCCTAATAATAAATAAAACCTTGAAGTTAGACATATGTTGTTGTTGACTTTTTTGTAGGCATTATCAAGCTCTACAAATTTTCTCTAGAACTCAATCATATATCTCTCATAGTTAAGGTAGCGTTTTCGTTCGACCGTTTTTTCTCCGACTTTACAAATCCAACTACTACAAAGAAGTCTCTGCATTTTGGATCAATATATAGCCTATGATACTCACAAATAACGTGGCTTTATCTTGGTAAAAGAATTTTCAAAATCGGTTTACTAAATCCAGATATTACCCCCTACAACCTCACAAACTCACAAACTTTACCTCTTTATAATATTAGTATAGACAAATGTATTCGTAAATCACGTGATGATTCATAAGTTTTGTTCTTGTGGTAATTAACTTAACTTTAATTTATAGTTAAAAAATAACAGAGCTTTTAACAAAGAATAGATTAATATTTAGTAGACGATCGTCGGTTGTTACAAATTTTGGTCAATCATAGGAAATCGCAGCATGCAATAATCCTGATAGTTAAATAACAAGCAATATTAATAAACTGTAATACATACACATTACATATAGATTACATAGATATAACATAACAATTTAAAAATATAAAGGTAAATTATGAAGCTAAAAATAATTATTAGGAATTAAATTAACTTCAGAGTAAATAATATCTGTCTTATATTATTGTCGTTATTGTCTAATTTATAAAATATATGATCTATATAGAACGCATTTCATAATTTACAACGTGTTAATTCAACATTTTCATAAAAATAACACGAATCGCCTACAAATTATATAAAAAGTTTATATTTTTAATCAAATGTCATTAAAACGCGTAAAATTAAAATAACGGCGATTACGAACACACATTAATTCTTAAATAAAAACATAAATCTTTGGACTGACTGTAAAAACTGTTGAACAAACACCCACCACCGTGGTCCGATTAAAATGAATTTGAACTTTATCTTTTTAGAAATACAGTACATAATAATAACAATTTCCATAGAACAAGTTCGATTTCGACAAGATCTGATCAAAGTATCTAAAATGGTCACAGTTAGTGGGTTAACCACTTTAAATTGTCATCTGTCTGATTTATTTCTGTATCTTTTGCAGCCAACACATTTTTGTCTTAGTATAATCTTCGGTCCTACTCGTAAGCATGATATTTTTTATTACACCTTTATCAGAGTATTTCCGTTTAAAAAGTGTACTAATTTTATTAGTTTTATATTTCGTAATTAATGAATTAGCAAGACTTTCTTCCCGTGAGAAGCTCAGGCGTCAGCGGACATAACAAAATTACTCTAATGTAGCGTTAACCTAATAAATGAAAATGTGGCACTTTGGCTCTTAGTAACCAAAGTTATTTTTTTAAACTAAGGACAGATCCCTGAGAATTAAGAACTCAATGTTTGTTATTTGCGAGGTTTATATCTAAGTTGTTATGAACATCAGGAAGATTATTATTTCATACAATTGTTTAGATAAACATATTTTGTTTCCTTAACTTCAGCTTAATTTAACTCTAGGATATCTTAACCAGGAGTCGTACAAGGTTTTGAGTGCAGAGTACGTGAATATCCAAAATTCCCGCCTACACTTTTAAGTCTAGACATTGCTTTATGCTACTCCCATACATACGTATATCAACGCGGCGTTTTACCTATGGTCCGTATTGAGCACAAACGTGGGAAGACATTATTGAGAGTCCTCGACTTGCCAATACTCAAAGGCAAAAAAATAAGATATCATTATTGCATGTGTTAGTGGGCACGGGTCGGCTAGTTTATTATACACTTGCTTACAGTCGCCTTACTGTAGATTTTGAAATTTGACTTTGTAACTTTCAACAGGCGAATTTTTAAAATCGGTTAAGTATTTTTTCAAGTTTATCCATTACAAATAAAAAAAAGTGTGTGTGTACTTATGTATACGCGTTAGAAGTTATACTTCTTTGGCGTAAAAAGATAAAAATCTTTTCGAAAATTTTATCTTTCGCCTTATTCTACGTTTGTAGAAAAAACGACACTAACAATAGAAGGTATAGATAGTAATAGAACAAAAGGTATTTAATACATTGAAAGTTTTAATACAAAGAAATACAAACAACAAATACAATGAAACAAAATTTTGACTTTAGCTAACTTCAGGGTGTCGGTTTTTCGTGACGGTGTGCGCGCGCATCGTACAAATTTACTCTCATCATTTTTCCCTAACGCGCCAAAAGAAGTATAACTTCAAAAATTCAAATCTTTTTTCTTTATAACAGTATTATAAAAGTATAACTTTTTATAATAGTAAAGATGAAATTACTTCTGACAATGAGTCTAGTCCGAGATCAATCACAACACTGAATTATGTAACATACATATAATCTTTAGATATGAAAGAAAAAGCCTGATTATACGCATCACACCCACAAATAAATTTCAACCACTCTCATGACACGTGTGTTCGATAGTATTCCAGAAAAACTCGTAACAAATGCAAATTTTTGTAGGTCGTAGAGCTATGCTGAAGCTACTAATGGTTTCAGCATGAATGGGCCGGCTCGCCCGGGGTGGTATCCCCCTTTCACAGAAAACCGAGGTGAAGTAACAGTGCTTGCATTGTTGCGTTTCGTTTGGTCAGTGAGAGCGCCGGAGGTCCCACCTCCCCTCCCCTTCCCCCTTCCCTTACTCCCCCTCTCCCCCAAAACAGGTTGGCAACGCACTTGTGACTCCCCTGGTGTTGCAAGTGTCTATGGACGGTGGTGATCACTTTAACATCAGGTGACCCCCTTTTTTTTTTTTTTTAACGTGGGGAAATCCCTTATGGATACGCCACCCTCCCGGGGGAGAGGGTGGGTTATGTCCGAGTCGCACGGACTAAAACCCCACGGTGTACCGACAGACCGTTTAGTGGGGGCGGCAAGGGATCGTTCAAGCTAATCAACCTTGTAGAGCCGCCCCCACGGTCAGCCCGGCGGAAGGTGACCGCCGGGCTCCTACCTATAGAGGAGCAGACTGGGCACACACCGGCTGCCCCCCCTCGTCCGCCGGACCCGTGCAATGAGGAGATGGACCCCCCGGCCCATCCTCTCAGGTCCGGCTACGGTGGCAGGAGGAGTTGGGCGAAGCGCCTTCCCCTCCTGCCTGTCCTCCTTTGGCGGAGACGGCCACTTTGAGGGTCTGCCTCGCGAGCCCTCTCCGCCTCCTCCTTCTGCGAGATGACCTCCTCGCAGAAGGAGGCCATCGCTCGCCAAGCCTGTTCGCTGCCGAACATGGCC